>JARQOC010000004.1:156605488-156617684 GCA_033576535.1 Allobates femoralis
GGCGCCCTATAGAGCACTGTTAAATAAACAATGTATTGCAAAATAAAGTTTTTTAAAATATGAAGAAAAACCCCTACAAAAGTTTAAATCACCCCCTTTTCCTCCATTTAAAATAAATTAAACGCATATTTGGTAACGCCATGTTCAGAAACGCCCAAGATATAAAATTGATTAATGAGAGCCGTAGGTCCAAACACCAAAATTATGTTAATTGGTTGCTGCAACATTGCTATAAAACGCAATAATGGGTGATCAAAACAGCACATCCACCCAAAAATGGTATCATTAGAAACGTCAGCTCAAGATGCAAAAAACAAGCTGTCACACAGCCCCAGATCCCGAAAAATGAAGACGCTACGGGGCATGGAACATGGCACAAAAAGTGAGATTCTTTTTATTTTCAAACTTCTGAATTTTTTTTCCACCACTTGGATAACAGTAAAAGTAGGGCTGGGCGATTTTGGAAAAAATCAAAATCTCGATTTTTTTTAAACCTATGGACGATTTTCGATTTAAATCTCGATTTTTTTTATATATGTATACAGCATACACAGTGTATACAGCATACACAGTATATACAGTATATATCATACAGTATATACAGTATATCATACACACAGTATATACAGTATATCATACACACAGTATATACCATACACACAGTATACACAGTATATATCATACACACAGTATATATCATACACAGCATACACAGTATATATCATACACACAGTATATACAGTATATATCATACACAGTATATTCAGTATATATCATACACACAGTATACACAGTATATATCATACACACAGTATATATCATACACACAGTATATATCATACACACAGTATCCACAGCATATATCATACACACAGTATCTACAGCATATATCATACACACAGTATCTATCATACACACAGCATACACAGTATATATCATACACACAGTATACACAGTATATATCATACACACAGTATACACAGTATAATCATACACACAGTGACTGGGCTGTATATAGAGCACAGGCGCACACACACTAGGAGGTGTATATATGTACACATCAGACAGGCACACACACTGAGGTGTATATATCATATATACACCTTATAGTGTGTGCGCCTGCCTGATGTATACATATATACACCTCATAGTGTGCCTGCCTGATGCATACATATATATACCTCAAGTATATATATGTATACATCAGGCAGGCACACTATGGTGTATATATGTATACATCACCAGGCAGGCACACACTATGAGGTATAATAGTATACCTCATAGTGTGTGCCTGCACCTGCCCTGATGTAGATATATATACACCTCATAACTCCCACAGGCACCCACCCCCCCCTCCACATAAACCCCCCCTCCCACGCCTGTTTAGCGTTACTTGTTACTTTATTAGGAGTAGGGAATAGTTGTAGGCGCAGCTAGCCTAGGACGGACCGGGACCCGGACGACTCAATCTGAGTCAGGAGTCGGGACTCAGGAGGAGGAGGCAGGCCACAGCGGTCAGCAGCTCCTAACCTCGGCTCCTCTTCTCCTCTCCGTGACTCCGTCTGTGCGGCGCGCCGGTGACGTCAGCCACAGCGCGACATGCCCGGGGGGGTGTTAACTGCTGCCAGGGGGCGGGGCGGACCAGCACCGGAGCCATGCTGCACTCTGCTGTGCTGCTTGTCACCGCCGGCCGGGGAGGAGGCGGAGGTCGGCGGCCCCCAGTGTCCGGGCCTGTCCAGCGCCGGCCGGGGAGGAGGCGGAGCGCACCGCAGTGTGCCAGGTGACGCCGGACCGGAAATGCCGCCATTTTAAATCGAATTACACGATTTGTAAGAAAACTACAATCGTGGCCACAGCAGGGGGCGAATTAATCGAATTAATTCGATTAATCACCCAGCCCTAAAAGTATACATGTTTCGTAGCTACGAACTCGTACTGACCCGAGACATCACACCATCATGTTCGTTTTACCATATAGTGAACATTGCGATAAAAAACAAAACGTGTAATTGCACTTTTTTTTTTGCTATTTCACCACGCTTAGATTTTTTTCCATTTCCCTGTACACTATATAGTTAAATAAATTATTGCATCTGAAAGTTCAACTCGTCCCGCAAAAAACAAGCCCTCATATGTCTATTGATGGAAAAATAAAAAAGGTATGGCTCTTGAAAGCAGGGGAGCAAAAAACAGGAAATTGCTAGTTGGTGAAGGGGTTACTAACATTGAATTAAATATGACTGCCGATATGTAGTTTTACTAATCAAACGATTGTTTGAATGTCTCTCAGGCGGCCGTCACACGCATCAATATAATGCACGATATCGTTTAAGTGATCTGCTTTTCGATCGCTTAAGCGATATCGTTTGTGCATCGCTGCATGTAATCAAGCGATTTTACAGTGTAAAATCGATTGATCGTTACATCGCAGATTGGTGAGCCAAAGCTCATATCAAGCGATAAACGCTTGATCAATCTGCATCATCGTGGTGTGTGACACCACGATGATCCATCTCCCAGCGGCAGAGCCTATGCTGGGAGATGGTATCTATGGTAAACGTCGGGTTACTAAGCGCCGCGCGGCGCCTGGTAACCCGATGTGTACCATAGTTACCAGCGATCTCGCTGCTCCACATTGCTGGTGAGTCTGCCTGTGTGACAGCTCACCAGCGATGTGAGCGATATTGTTAGCGATCGCGCGTGCACGTGATCGCTAACAATATCGCTAGAGATATTGAACTGTGTGACGGCCGCCTCAGGGCCATGTCTCACACACAGATATCTGTGCAGATATAGTTCGCAGATCTCGTTGCAGTGAAATCATGGACAGATTGCTCCATTTGTACACAGCCACAAAACAGAACAATGTGTCCATGATTTCACTGCAACCAGAGATCTGCGAACTGTATCTGCACAGATATCTGTGTGTGTGACATGGCCCTCAGGGTGAGCGCCCACCATTAGTGTTAGGCCTGAAGAGCAGTGCGAGATACTCGCATGACTCACCCGGAACAGCCCCAGCTTCTCTAGATGGCAGCATGGAGCGGCATACAAATACATGCAGCTGACAAGCTCCCATTTAGAGCGACAGCGGTTGTTCTGGGTGAGTCATGAGTGTATCTCACATAGGGTGTCTCTGGCCTTAGCACGGGTTTTTGATGAGTCCAAAACACTGCATTGTACAGTACAAGCTCAGTGAATGATTTATAGAAATCACGTGCACACTGTGCTTCTTTTAACGCTGTGTAACCTGACCTGTGGTGTGGTTTCCAATCCGCAGCATGGCAATTTCTCATGTGGAGACACTAGTTTCCTGTGCAGGAGAACACAGCGACAATATGTTGTGTCCAGAACACCACGCGGGGCACCCAACGGCCCCGGGGCTCACGCGGGGCGCCCAACTGGCCCAGGCAGGCCACACTCAGACCCCGCAGGCCACACTCAGACCCCGCAGGCCACACCCACCCCCGCAGGCCACACTCAGACCCCGCAGGCCACACTCAGACCCCGCAGGCCACACTCAGACCCCGCAGGCCACACTCAGACCCCGCAGGCCACACTCAAGACCCCGCAGGCCACACTCAGACCCCGCAGGCCACACTCAGACCCGCAGGCACACTCACCCGCAGGCCACACTCAGACCCGCCAGGCCACACTCAGACCCCCCGCAGGCCACACTCAGACCCCGCAGGTCACACTCAGACCCCGCAGGTCACACTCAGACCCCGCAGGTCACACTCAGACCCCGCAGGTCACACTCAGACCCCGCAGGTCACACTCAGACCCGCAGGTCACACTCAGACCCCGCAGGCCACACTCAGACCCGCAGGCCACACTCAGACCTCGCAGGTCACACTCAGACCCCGCAGGTCACACTCAGACCGCAGGTCACACTCAGACCCCCTCACACTGTATGACTCTGGAGCACCCCACTCCCTTCTCTGTACTCGCTCACAGGCCGCCGGAGCAGGTTTCAGGTATCACCGTTTCCCATCTCAGGGATGAAGCCCCGCGGAGTGATCCCGGTCGCACTGATCACCACCAGGCTGATAACGGGCCCGCTCCTCCGGCTCCAGGCCCTGGTGACGTGGCACAGGCCGCAGGCTCCGTCCTCTTCACTCTCCCCCCACACAGTACTCCCTCACCCGCACTCAGCGCGGAGACAGACACGTCACCGGCCCCGCAGCCCCCACACTCACGGGTCATGGCTCCGGTTCTCCGGGACTCGTCCTGCTACAACTTCCTCCTCAGTCCGCTGCGGGTCACCGCTTACTGATCGCTGATTGGCTCCCCACGTCACATGGGCCACAGCGGCCTCCTCATACAACAATTTCCAATATGTTCCCGATCAGCCCCGCCCCTTAGAGGTGGAGCCTCTGAGTACGATCAGCCAATAGGAACGTCCGCAGAGTTTGCACGTGGTCACTTAGCCGACTGTTATCGCCGAGAGTCTGTCTGGAGGGTAAACGTACTGTCACGTGCCACTGACGTCACTTTCAGCCACTCCATTGCAGCTTGTATATGGAGTCCTTTCCTCCAGTGGACGCTAGAGGGCACTAGACGAGTGCTCAGGACAGGCGGCAGCGGTACTGTCCAACACCCCGATCACTTCCCTTCATTTATCCTGCTTTGGCAACACTAATTGTATTTTGTTCTTGTCAATAAAGCTTGTTTGAATTTAAACACTGAATCCACTGCATCTGGAGAGAGCAGATTGTAGGGAATGCTGCTGCTCTCGGACTGCCAAAAATAAAGCAATCTTCCCTGACTCCTCAGTCTCTTCATCAGGATATATGAAGAGACACAAAACCACACCCACAACATTACTATTGTGTTTCTCCCACTGAGAGCAAGCCATCTTTTCTCTGGTTAAGGCTGGGGTCACACACACAGATATCTGGGCAGATATTGTTCACAGATCTCTGGTTGCAGTGAATCATGACACATTGTTCTATTTGTACACGGCCACAAAATGGAACAATGTGTCCATGATTTCACTGCAACCAGAGATCTGTGAACAATATCTGCCCAGATATCTGTGTGTGTGACCCCAGCCCAACACGGTACTAAACCATTTTTCTTCTAACTAGTGTGGAGATCATTACAGCATGAAGGGAATCGGTGGAGACAGCATGGCGCTTATAGTACACTAGATGTGGGTTCGAAGCTATCGCATCAGGAGGGCGGTGACTCTCTGCGTTGTGCGCTCTGATCCCTCAGGCTCAGATTGGGCCCTTCTATGTCTCCCTGCGGGCCCTCCGTAGCCACGGCCGCACATCGCATACTACCCAGGTAGTAAGATGGCCGCCAGTGTTTGGGCCATCACAAACAGGTCACATGCACCGCGCTGATGTCAGCTCTGAACTCACTGAGTGACATTTAATGACCGCTTACCTATTACAGGCCCGCGCGCATTCAGCTAGCAGCCTGTGATAAGCCAGCGGCCAATGACCATCACTGCTAGCGCCAGGAGCTCGTAGCTGACCACACCACAAGGGGGGTGGACCATGCAGGGAGGGGGCACAGAGCATGGGGAGAGAACCGTGCAGGGAGGAGGCACAGGGGGAAGAAGACTGTGCAGGGAGGGTCACAGGGGGAAGAAGTGATTCACCCAGGGGTCTATGGGAACGTGGAACCCGGGCGTGGAGTTGAGGGAGATGTCATTGGTGGCCCGCCCGAACTCGTATCCCTGGTGGTCAACTGAAAATTGGGGGAATAATTGAAAAGGAATAAAAGAATAAAAGTTTGTCGTGACGCCACCTGTGGTTTCTGGTGATGGCACCAGCACTGCCAGAGGGCCTCCGGGGATGATAGTCAGGCAGCTGGAAGGTGAAGCTCCCCACAGGCGAAGCAAGGCCCCCAGGGCTGTGGTGAGGTGACAGGGATAGATGCAGGGAGTTGGCGGAGCTGCTGGGCAGCTGTGGCAGTCTCTGTAGCGGACAAGGTCAGGGACTGAGGAATCAACACACACACCGTAAGTTGTTTCCGTACCTTTACTGGTGACATCTTATAATGCCAGTGTCCTTCTTCTTACAATCAGTATATATGTCCCTATCCTCGTACATGACCTCCCCCCATCCTGGACCCACCATGACTTACGAAGTGGGTTGGGGAAAGGTTGTGGTGGTGAAGGAAGCAGGTTTGCAGGGCCCATGGCAGGGAGGGCAAAACTGCGTATCCAGAGCTGCGGGGATGTCGCTGCCATTTTCCATGTGTCTGCAGGCATTGCAGATCGAGATCTGCAGTCATTTTCTGGAAGCTTGTGGCTCCTGCCTCCAGAGCTCAGCTCACCCCCTCAATGAATGTGGACCCGGAAGAGATCATACATCCCTGTGGCTCCTGCAGAGCTAAGCTCACCCCAGTCTGTTGCCCCCTAGCCCTCTGCAGTGCTGTATATGCCCTCTGTGTCTCCTGTATGATGTATATATAGCAGTCTCCTATGTCATGTATTTGATTTACAAAACTTATTATCAGAGTTGACTGCACTCCAGACCAACGCAAAGCGGGAAGATCAGTTGTCACCGAACATCGTAGGTGCGCAGAGAAGCAGCTGCAGCCATCAAATTAGGTGAGTTAATTAACTAAATGTAGTCGGGTAATTTTCATGGTGATGTGCGGCCCCTGAATGACAGTAGAAATTTCCAAATGTCCCCCCGGCAGAAAAAGGTTCCCCACCCCTGTACAAGGTAATCAATAAGACTATCAGTATTATTCTGACTCTTGTGGTATTTATTGTTCACATCCTCAGCTTATATAAAGTACAATGTATAGAAAGAGATTAATGTGTGATTGGTGAGGACATGGTGCAGAAGTGGAGCGGGCAGTGAATCTATGGAAGATTCAAGGGGTGAAGGTGGAGCTTGGGTGAAGGTGGAGCTTGGTGGAGGCGGTGCTTGAGTGGAGGCGGAGCTGGTGTGGCGTCTCAGGGGAACCCCAAGATTTTGCCAGTCAGGGGCCCTGAAATTCCTAGTGGCAGCCCTGCACAGGGGTGACCAATCTGCCACTAAATTGGCCAGTAATTAGCTGCTGCAGTCACAAATCTATCTGGACTAAATAGGAAATAAAGAGATCTGCAGAAAATGGAAATATATTATTTATTTTAACATTTTACAGCATTTTTATAGGTTTGTTTTATATTTAGTAGGTAGATAACTTCTCTAATTGCGAGATATGAAGAAATAAGTGCATTTTTAAAAAAATTTCAGTCATTAATAAAATTGTGTTCAGTAGCTCCAAGGCTTCCGTAGTGCAGGTTTAAGCACGACAGAGCATTTTGTATTCTACTAGATGGTGGCCCGATTGTAACGCATCGGGTATTCTAGAATATGTATGTAGTTGACACACTGTGACTGACAGAACTTGTTCAGTCAACATGAGTGAACTACACAGCTCCTCCTGTCACCGCTTCTCCGTCTCTCCTCCTGTCCCCACTCTTCCTGTCACCCTCCTCTGTCTCTCCTCCTGTCACCACTCCTTCTGTCCCCGTTCCTCCATCTCTCCTCCTGTTACCGCTCCTCTTGTCCCCGCTCCTCCGTCTCTCCTCCTGTCACCGCTCCTCCGTCACTCCTCCTGACCCTGCTCCTTCTGTCTCCGCTCCTCCTGTCACCATTCCTCCTGTCCCCACTCCTCCTCTCACCGCTCCTCTGTCTCTCCTCCTGTCACCGCTCCTCGTGTCCCCACTCCTCCATCTCTCCTCCTGTCCTCTGTCTCTCCTCCGTCTCTCTTGCTGTCTCCGCTTGTCCTGTCACTGCTTCTCCTGTCACTGCTCCTCCGTCTCTCCTCCTGTCACCGCTCCTCCGTGTTTCCTCCTGTCATCGCTCCTCCTGTCACCGCTCCTCGTGTCCCCGCTCCTCCTGTCACCACTCCTCCTGTTTTTTGTTTTTCTGATGCTGCCTTTTATGAGTAGTTTTTGTACAAATTTGTTATGACTCATGAGCAAGGGGATCCGTGACGTGGATCATGCGCTTATGTGTCATGGCCAATACATGAACCAATACCCCATATAAAAGTTTTTTTTGTTCATCATAAAAAACTTTATAAAACTCTTTTATCATCTGCGGGGCGCGGTTGGGCCCCTTGGGACGCTGTTCATCCTGTGGTGCGGATGCATCGTGCTGGGCGGCCCGTTTGGTCAGGTGGCAGGGCCAATGGGTAGCTATCAGACACTCCGCATCATGTGAATCAGTGTGAATGGCGTCCTATGCAAGCCCAATGGCAAGTCACCTCGCACATGAATTGTAGGTAGAGGTGATTTTATCTGCCTGCATCTGGGCTTGCTCCACCTAAAGGGGTCTGACTTCAACCTGCTAAGTGCAGTGTTGGTTTTGTATCTGGCTACTGATGGTAAGGTTTTACTACACGTCCTTTCCCCACTCCTCCTGTCCCCGCTCATCTATCTCTCCTCCTGTCCCCGCTATTCCAGTTCCCGCTCCTCCGTCTCTTCTCCTGTCACCACTCTTCCTGTCACCGCTTCTCCTGTCCCCACTCTTCTGTTTCTCCTCCTGACCCCGCTCCCCCATCTCTCTTCCTGTCACCTCTCCTCTGTCCTCTCCTTCCTGTCACCGCTCTTCCGTCTCTCCTCCTGTCCTGGCTCCTCCGTCTCTCCTCCTGTCCCTGCTCCTCTAGTTCCCACTCCTCCGTCGCTCCTCCTCTCCCACTCCTCCATCTCTCCTCCTGTCACCTCTCTTGCTGTCCCCGCTCCTCCGTCTTCTCCTGCCCCGTGCTCCTCCTGCCCCATGCTCCTCCTCCCCCGCGTACCTCCTGCCTCCCATTCCTCCTGTCCTCACTCCTCCGTCTCTCCTCCTGCTGCCCTCTTCGCTCCTCCTGTCCCCTCCACTCCTCCTGCCCCCTCCGCTCCTCCTGCCCCTCCTGGCCCCCTCCTCACCGCTCCTCCACGGTAATAATAAAAATGAAAAAAATCCTTAGTGAGGATACTCACCTGTCCGCCGGCTCGCTCCACCTCCGATGCGTCTTGTAGTTCCCAGGGCAGGACCTGTCGTTGCCTGGGAAACCGATCAGCTGATCGGTTTCCCAGGCAACGACAGGTCCTGAAGCCCTGTAGGAGAAGCGGGGGGCAGGGGGAGCAGGGGGCTGCAGGAAGCACGGGCAGGAGGAGTGGGGGGGCTTTGAGGAGAGCCGCGCGGTGCGCAAATTTTGAATTCGTGTGTCGCGCGGCTCTTTTGCATACGCTGCGCTCATTGGCTCATGAGCACTCTCGCGCACTTTCCGTGATAGACAAAGAACCTTAGACATTATATAGTAGATATGTATCTATGTAGAGCAGGGTGGGGAACCTCAAGCCCCAGGGCCAAATGCAGCCCTCGTTAACTTTTTTGTGGCCCCCGGGCAGATTCCTGGGGACCACAGGGCTCAGGCTGGCAGACATGTTTTGCCGACTGTCTGCCCTTTAAATCCAGCTCTCCAGTGATCTCTATGGCCCAGCTTTGACCTCCCCAGTGACGTATATGCTCCCAGCCTCTCCTGGGATGTCTAGGGCTCTAGCAAACCTAGAAAAGCAGTTGAGAAGCAACATGACCAATATCACTTACGTCAAAGAGAAGTAGCTCCAGCCACCACAGTAGGGGTGAGTTGATAGTTTAACCTAACATAGCAGGTAATTTTCAAGTTGATAATTTTGTACAGCCCCCGAAGGATTGTAGAAATTTCCAAATGGCCCTCGGCAGAAAAATGGTTCCCCGCCTCTCATGTAGGTGCCTTCATGCTCTGTATCATAATAAGAGCTCCGACCTCTATAAAGACTTATTGGAAGAGGAAATCAACATACAATTTTGGAACTAAAAACATGTTGGTGATAGATAGCGGACATTCACTTTAAGAAATTAGGAAAACCCTTGTAAAATATAATGCTACGAATATGGAGAGCAGAATATAATCCTTTCCAATCAGCACTTTCATTAATATGAAAAAAAGAAAGTCACTTTCTTGTCAGAATTTGAATTACGGTACAACCCCAGAGTCCTTCCTCTGCTGATGAGTATGGAGAGGCATTGCCTGATGGGTCCATTGGTGGTGGCAGAGGTGGTCACTGAGAATTCTCTAGACACTGCTTCAATAAGATAAAGTTATGTCTTGCATCATCATACATAATTTCCACATATGGACAATGGTGGAATAAATTGCAACTGAATATTGTCCAGATTTTCAGGATTCAGGTGTCCTGCACAAGGATGAAAGTTGCCAGTAAACCCAGCAATGCTGCAACCACGGCTCCAAACAGCACTGTCCTGTGGGTTACCTGAGGACATGGAAATACAGAGGTTAGGTACCAGTATAGTACATAAAACAAGATGACACATGACTGTTATAGTTACCTCGCACAATGGCAACCAGTACCAATATCTAACAACTTCCAGTAGTTAGTAGAACTTGAAGAAATCAATCAATAGATAGAATTACCAGATTAAACGTTTAGCCACGGGCATATAAAGATCAACTATAGAGCCCATGCTCTTTGATAATGAGAATCCATGAGTTTATTTTACACAAGTGGCTGCCCACCGAGCTCTGGGTTTTAAGTTACAGCCTAAAATTCTGTGTTCACAAATACTATCCACAGATGAGATATACAGGGGGGCCATTTATATGGATGCACCTAAATAAAATGGGAATGGTTGGTGATATCAACTTCTCTTCTGGCACATAAGTATATGGGAGGGGGAAAACTTTTCCAGATGGGTGGTGACCATGGTGGCCATTTTGAAGTTGGCCATTTTGGATCCAACTTCATTTTTTTCAGTGGGAAGAGGGTCATGTGACATATCAAACGTATTGAGAATTTCATAAGGAAAACAATGGTGTGCTTGGTTTTAACATAACTTTATTCTTTCATGAGTTATTTACAAGTTTATGACCACTTGAGATGGGGACAAGGGGGCATCCTCTACGTTTGGAGGAAAGAAGCTTTAATCATAATCACAGATGTGGATTCTTTACTGTAAGAGCAGTGAGACTATGGAACTCTCTGCCACATGATGTTGTAATGTGTGACTCACTACTAACATTTAAGAAGGGCCTGGATGCCGTTCTTGAAACTATAATATTACCGTTATATATACTAGATTCTTTGATAGGGCGTTGATCCGGGGAATTAGTCTGATTGCCATATCTGGAGTCAGGAAGGAATTTTTTCCCCCAATGTGGAGCTTAGTGTTGCCACATGGGTTTTTTTTGCCTTCCTCTGGATCAACATATTAGGCTATGGGTTGAACTAGATGGACTTAAAGGGAACCAACCACCTCAGATGACGACTATAAGCTGTTAATACATGTCCCTGCACCCTACCTTCACCATTCCACCTATGTTTTTCTTAAGAATATTGATAAATGTAAACCGAAATAAACACTTTATAAAATTACATGCCTGCGTACTTCTGGGCGTCTCCTTCTGGGTCAGTTACTGGAGGGCTGTGTCTCCAGCAGCTTGACTGGCTTCTCTAGCCCTCCCTCTTACTTTGCAGGACGTCACATGAAGGGCGTGATGTTATCTAACAGTGGGCGGGCACGCAAGGCAAGTCTTCCTTCAACCTTAAAAACTATGTTACTATGTTACTATGTATGTATTACTTATAAAATGTGTTCAAAGTGCTGCCCATTGTGTGGGATTGTCTATACAACCATCTTCTCCCACTCTTGACACACTGATAGCAACACCGCAGAAGAAATGCTAGCACAGGCTTCCAGTATCCTTTTTTTCAGATGCTGCACATCTCGTATCTTCACAGCATAGACAATTGCCTTCAGATGAGTGATGAGCAAACTTTTTTGTGGTTGGTGAAGTTAACAAACAAAACCAGCGCTATTGGTCTGACACTAACCCACAGTAGATAGATCCCTCCAGAACTGTTGGAGCACAACAATTGATGGTATGGTGTGGTATATGGGGTACAAAGATAGTAGGGCCATTCTTCATCAATGGAAACCTCAATGCCACTGGATATCTGAATCATGTAGCAATTTCAAATATCCAGTGACATTGAGGTTTTCATTGATGAATAATGGCCCTACAATCTTTGTACCCCATGTTCCACACCATACCATCAATTTTTCCATCGATCTCGGAGGGATCTATCCACTCTGTATATTTCGGGTCAAGGATAGAAGAGCATTGTAATGTGAGATCAGGAAAATCAGTTCCTAGGCCAGCTTTGATGATCTATGAGAATATGAAATTATACAAT
>JARQOC010000004.1:156617784-156675500 GCA_033576535.1 Allobates femoralis
GACAGATCCTTACCCTGTTCTGTACTGAACTGGTGAGCTAGCTGCAGTGTTGAAATGATTACCCATAGTGATTCTCTGCATTGTCTTGTCCTCTCTTGCATTTGCCTTCCAAAGGCGACCAGCCTTCTTGGGGGACATGAAAAAGTTTGTGATATGGTAAGGATGCAATATTCTAGAAATCACACACTTGGAACGACCAACTTCTGTGGCTATGGCTGATAGGGTGACCCCTTTGTCCTTCATCTGGACATCCTGCTGCCAGAGGATTTCAGTCACATTGGAACGACACACTATTTTTGAAAAGTGAGTGCAACCTGCAAAGTTAGGCTTCCAGTTAAATAGGGTTTGTTAGAATATTAAAGAAATTAACAACAGGTGTCAGATTAACACCAATAATTTACCAAAAACTTGCAGGTATCTGAAAGTGTTCTCTAATTTTGATCAGTGTTCTTTTACATTTATCTTATTTACATTTTTATTCTGTGCTGTAAAATATATTCAATTTATGGTATAATCTTAAAATACTGCTAATTTACTCATGTTTTTATACATTTGGGTGACCCAAATGAAGGTTTTTACCCATATTCTTAATAGTCTATGGTTGGGAAAAGTCACATAACTCCGTTAAAGGGGTTGTCCGGGTTCGTCACATAATCTTAGTGCATATCCAGGCTGCCTAATGCTGACAATGTGTAATGTACTATGTGTCAGCTTTCTGCAGGGTTTCCTAGATAACACTTGTTTTGTGTCTGAACAGAACGACCAGGGGGGTGTTCTGGCATGATAATGAACACTGGTCGTTTCCACCTACTCTACCCCAACCCCTCCCCCATAGCAACATCCCCGCCCTCCCAATCTCCATGACTCAGCCTCTCCACAGGAAGAAATCCTCCCCGGCTGCAGCCATTGCTGTGATCAGAGCTGCCCGGATTAGCTGCTCCTCCCCCGGCCACACACAGTGATGTATGGAAAGTCTGCAGAGAGAAGGGACAATGCTGTACTCAGGGGGGGGCGCTCCGTGAGTACAATGAATAGCTCCCTCGTTATCAGTGACTCTTCCCTCACTCCCGGGCTGTCAGTGATCTGGACAATGTACAGTGTGCAGACACCAGTGATGTCTGGAAAGTCTGCACTGAAGGGGACAATGTGCTGTACTCAGGGCTGCTCCGTGATTACAGTGAAGAAGAGCTCCCTCATATCAGTGACTCCTTCCCTCATTGTCCCGGGCTGTCAGTGATCTGGAGCATGTACTGTGTGAGCCCAGTGATGGGGGGCTGCAGCTTCTGTGACACACTGTAAGAAAACCTATGCTGTGTGAATGACATCTCTGTGTCACTGATGTCTGTACACAGCAGATCTGGTGCATTGTATCAGGCTGAAGGATGGTCATCACTGTGTCTCTAATGACACAAATACTGATTGAAGCAGCCTGTCCACTCAGTAACTGCAGCAGTGTGAAGTGTTGGGGGGGTGTATGTATGGAGATATAGATGATACTAAGGATTTTGATATTGTTGAGGAGTCCTTGCTTCCGTCGCCCCATCAATCCGCCCGTCCTTCCTTCTTTCCTTCCATCCATCCTTCCTTCCTTCCGTTCATCCTTCCGTCCTTCTTTCAGTCCGTCTTTCGTCCTTTCATTCCGTCCATCTGACCATCCTTCCTTCTTTCCTTCCGTCCTTCCCTCCTTACTTTTTTCCGTCCGTCCTTCTTTCTGTCCTTCCTTCTTTCCATCCTTCCAACTGTCCTTCTTTCCATCTGTCCTTCCTTCTTTCCGTCCATCTATCCGCCTGTCCTTTCCGTTCCTCCTTCTTTCCGTCCTTCCTTCTTTCCATCCGTCCTTCCTTCTTTCCGTCCTTCCTTCCGTCCATCTATCCGTTCATCCTTCTTTCCGTCCCTCCTTCTTTCCGTCCATCCGTCCTTCCTTCCATCCGTCCGTCGCCCCATCAGTCCGTCTGTCCTTCCTTCCATCCTTCTTTCCATCCTTCCTTCTGTCCATCCATCCATCCCTCCTTCCTTCCGTTGGTCCTTGCGTCCTTCTTTCTGTCCATCCTTCCTTCTTACCATCCTTCCTTATTTCCGACCGTCCGTGCCGTTCTTCCTTCTTTCTGTCCTTCCTTCTTCCCGTCTGTCCATCAGTCGTTCCTACTTTCTGTCCTTCCTTCTTTTTGTCCGTCCTTCCGTCCTTTCTTCTTTCTGTCCGTCTGTCCTTTCTTCTTTCCGTACTTTCTTCTTTCCGTCTTCCTTCTTTCCATCCGTCCGTCCTTCCTTCTTCCCGTCCTTCCTTCTTTCCGTCCGTCCTTCCTTCTTTCCGTCCGTCCTTCCTTCTTTCCGTCCGTCCTTCATTCTTTCCGTCCGTCCATCCGTCCTTCCTTCTTTCCGTCCATCCGTTCTTCCCCTCAAGCCTGTATTTTCCCTTCACCCCTGGGTGATTTCCTGTTTTCCTTCCTCTTCTTCCATAACTTTTCTATTTTTCCGTCAATACAGACATATGAGGCTTCTTGTTGTTTTTTGCAGGACGAGTTGTACTTTTGAATGACGACATTTATTTAAAAATTGCAAAAAAAAACAGTGCAATTATACATTTGTCTTTTGGGTTTTTTATTCACCATGTTCACTATATGGTGACACTGAGGTGTTTGTATGATGTCTTGGGTCAGTACTATATGGTAACACTGACGTGTCGGTACGATATCTGGGGTCAGTACTATATGGTAACACTGAGGCGTCAGTATGATGTCTGGGGTCAGTACTATATGGTAACACTGACGTGTCGGTATGATGTCTTGGGTCAGTACTATATGGTAACACTGACGTGTCGGTACGATATCTGGGGTCAGTACTATATGGTAACACTGACGTGTCGGTATGATGTCTGAAGTCAGTACTATATGGTAACACTGACGTGTCGGTATGATGTCTGGGGTCAGTACTATATGGTAACACTGAGGTGTCAGTATGATGTCTGGGGTCAGTACTATATGGTAACACTGAGGTGTGTGTCTAATGTCTGGGGTCAGTACTATATGATAACACTGAGGTGTCGGTATGATGTCTGGGGTCAGTACTATATGGTAACACTGAGGTGTGTGTCTAATGTCTGGGGTCAGTACTATATGGTAACACTGACGTGTCGGTATGATGTCTGGGGTCAGTACTATATGGTAACACTGAGGTGTCGGTATGATGTCTGGGGTCAGTACTATATGGTAACACTGAGGTGTCGGTATGATGACTGGGGTCAGTACAAGGGAGCCAGGCAACGCGGAGAGAGGAGGAGCGGCAGACCAATAGAGGGTTGCCCAGCCACAGCACAGGTGATAGGAGAGCAGAGGAGGCCAGCCAAGTTTCACACACGGCAGGGGCTTCACACACACAGGGGAAAAGAGACAGTAGGCCTTAGGGTATGTGCACATCAGTAGTTTTCTGGGCTGTTTTTTGGCGTTTTCAGTTGGCGTTTTCCGCTGAGTTTTATGTTAATTTATGTGAATCCTAGCCTCCGGTTGGATTAACATGCTAGTCAATGGAGTGTAGAAAACGCTGTCTTCATTAGAACGTTTTTATTCTTGTCGTTTTCAGTTTCTTCAGCGTTTTTCCACCGGTTTTCAAAGATAGAACAAGAGACTTCTTTTGAGCGTTTTTCCAGCGGTTCCAGCTGAACTAGTGCACAAAAAACTCAGTTTTAAAAACGCTCTGAAAAAACGCCGACAAAACGCTGTATAAAATGAGCAAAAAACGAGCAAAAAACGAGGGACACTGCTGAGCACAGAAAACTAAGTTTCTGCCAGTGTCCACCGGTTCCCGGTCGGTCTGCAGAGATGCACAAACGTCTGATGTGCACATACCCTAAGGCTATGTGCGCACTTGCCGGCGGGTTTCTCGGCGGCAGCTGGGCGGACCCGCCAGGAAGCTCCGGAGCCGTCCACCGTCTTCCTGGCGGGTATGTGCGGCGGGAGCCGGGCGGGTGACGGGCGGTAGCCGGCGGTTGCACAGCGTGTTCTCGCCGGCGGGTCTGCAGCGGCTGGAAGCAGCACATGATTCTGCTTGCAGCCGCTGAAGAACCGGCGGTTCATAGAACATGCTCATTCTTTGCTAACCCGCTGGGAAACCTGCGGGTTAGCAACGGATGAGCATGTGTAAACCGCCGGTGTGTGCACAGCGTTGGTCGGTTTACATTGGTTTTAATGTTAATCCAAACGCCGGTTTGGATTAACATAAATTTACATAAACCTAATGTAAACAAACCGGCGGTTTACACAGCTAAACCGCCCAAAACCCGGCAAGTGCGCACATAGCCTAATACTCACTCTGGAGATCCAGAAGTGCTTCTCAACACCCAGCAGTGCACTGGACATTTACTTGAAATACCATCAGTAAAAGGTAAAAAAGCAACTGGTGTGTGTCGATTCCTCCATCCCTGACCCTGTCAAACACAGAGACTGTCCTTTTAAAGGGAACCTGTCACCTGATTTTAAGTCCCTACACTATCTCTAGCTGTCCCTACACCTTCCTAGCTGCTCCCTATCTATCCCTTTCTTATGTTCAGTGTCCCTAGTAAACATGTGTAAAAGAAGTATAAACTTACTGCAGTCCCCGTGGTTGGGGTACTGGGTAGGCGTGCCCACACTTCCACCAGCACACCTCCGTGTTGTAATGCACGCCCCGCTGGGCGGCATTATTCTGTGTCCTCTCTGCCCCATGTCTTTGGAATCTCCCACCCTCTTTGTAGTTCTATGCACCGGCTGGACGTCACATCCGGCGCGGTTCATTATGGGTCCGGTCATGTGATCGGCCCTAGTTTCCTGTTTATTTTAAAATAAAATTTTTATTGTTGAGGTTATTTTTGTCCTCGCTGATTGGGTTAGTATTGTTGAGTTGATGTCAACGAACTTTACCCAGCTGGATAAACCCAAAAAACTTTTAACCCTTTTGCCAAAACACCAGGACAGCGGGAAGAGTTGGGTACTGCGCCAGAAAATGGTGCATCTATGACTGCACCAATTTGTGGAGCATGCTGCAGGCTGCAATTTGCAGAGGAGGGGAAGGGCAGAATGCAGGGCCCATGGGTCTCCGAACACTGAGGATTCCAGCTGTGTAATTGTACCTGGCCGACAAGCAAAAATACAGTGAAGCCCCACATCATTTTATTGTAATTATTTCTTTAAATAACACATAAGGTACCGTTAAACAACGCAATATAGTATACGATATTGCTTCTACGCCTTGAATTTTTGAACGCTCAAAAGATATTGAATCGATATCGTAGCATGTAACAGCAGGGAGGATGGAGGGGGGATGGAGAGGAGAGGTTTGTGTGTGTCTGTGTGTGTGTCTGTGTATCTGTGTGTCTTTGTCTGTGTATCTGTGTGTGTGTTTGTCTGTGTGTGTGAGCCACCATAAACAGTGCTATCCACTAAGTCAGCATATATATACAGTGCTACCAACTGAGCCATCATGCTGACCACTGGCTCTCCATCCTGCGCTAACCACTGCCACTGCGCCTCCATCCTATGCTGACCACTGAGCCTCCATCCTGAGCCTCCATAATGTGCTGACCACTGAGCCTCCGTACAGTGCTGACCACTCAGCCTCCATACAGTGCTGAAAGCTCAGCCTCCATACAGTGCTGACCAATGTCCCACCGTACTGTGGTAATCACTGAGCCACCATATACAGTGCTAAAACCTGAGCCATCGCGCACTGCTAACCACATAGCCACCATATACAGTGCTAACCACTGAGCCGCCATACAGTGCTAACCACTGAGCCACCATACAGTGCTAACCACTGAGCCACCATACAGTACTAACCACTGAGCCACCATATACAGTGTAACCACTGAGCCGCCATACAGTGCTAACCACTGAGCCGCCATACAGTGCTAACCACTGAGCCACCATACAGTGCTAACCACTGAGCCACCATACAGTGCTAACCACTGAGCCACCATATACAGTGCTAACCACTGAGCCACCATATACAGTGCTAACCACTGAGCCACCATATACAGTGCTAACCACTGAGCCGCCATACAGTGCTAACCACTGAGCCGCCATACAGTGCTAACCACTGAGCCACCATACAGTGCTAACCACTGAGCCACCATACAGTGCTAACCACTGAGCCACCATATACAGTGCTAACCACTGAGCCACCATATACAGTGCTAACCACTGAGCCACCATATACAGTGCTAACCACTGAGCCACCATATACAGTGCTAACCACTGAGCCACCGTATACAGTGCTAACCACTGAGCCACCGTATACAGTGCTAACCACTGAGCCACCATATACACCATATGCATCTTGCAACAACCTCATACTTTCTGGTCAGAGGACTGGACTATTCAGCGGCTATTTATACGGCACCTGTTCATTTAACCGCACTTCCGATGCAATAGCATCCAGCCTATTTGTATTGTTCGATAATCTTGCACGCGATGGTAATTTAATCTGATGCATCGTTGTGTGTGACACCGTGATAACGATCTCGTATACGATTTTGGCGTTCAAGTGCCATGCCAAAAATAGCTCCCTGAATCTTCTGCACAATTGCTGTATCGTTTACCAAAACTTTGCACACAATACCGGTAGAAAGTCCTTGGCAATATCTAACCAGGAAACATCTCAGCAGCGATGTAGAAACGATATAAGAATGAGTGCGCGTTCATGAAATCGGACACGATATCGTTACCAATATCACGTCGTGTAATGGTACCTATACAAAAATATATACATTATATATATATATATATATATGTAATGTGTGTATATATATATATATATATATATATATATATATATATATATATATATATATATATATATATATATATAATACACACACACATACTAGCAAAAAACCTTGCAGCAACCAATGATGTACATATGCTGACAAGTTATATATATGAGAAAAAATTAAAAAACTTACATTTTTTATAAAAAACTCAAAATTCTTATTAGTTTTTCTTTAAATCTGAAGTTCTTACTACACACATTGGCCAATATCTGCTTGCTCATCGACTGCGACAAAGTGACTTCAGGTCAAACGAGTCCTATCGCTGACACCATTACTGCAATGTGCACCCTCGTTGCCTACATGTGATCTAGGGTCTAGATGGTGTCCGCCCACTTAGTAGTGGGGTAGGGTGGACAAGGAGGACTTGGGTGTCAGCGATAGGACTCGTCGGACCTGAAGTCACTTTGTCGCAGTCGATGAGCAAGCAGACATTGGCCAATGTGTGTACTAAGGCCGGCTTCAGACTGCGTCTGACATTTCGATCCGTAGCTGTCCGCTTGAAGCAGACAGCCGCAGACCGGATCAGCACACAGGACTGCGGGCTATTATGCCCTCCGATCCTGTGTGCAGCCGCACGCAGCTGAACCAGCTGACAGGTCAGGACCGCGGCGCCCGCGGTCCTCACCTATTAGCAGCAGGAACTGCGTGCGGCTGCACACAGGATCGGAGGGCATAATAGCCCGCAGTCCTGTGTGCTGATCCGGTCTGCGGCTGTCTGCTTCAAGCGGACAGCTACGGATCGGATCAGACACGCAGTCTGAAGCCGGCCTAAGAACTTCAGATTTCAATAAAACTATTAATAATTTAGAGTTTTTTGAAAAAAACGTAAGTTTTTAAATTTTTTCTCATATATAAAGCTTGTCAGCATATGTACATCATTGGTTGTAGTTGAGTGCTGCAAGGTTTTTTTCTATTATATTGACCCAGCGTCCCTGCTGGCACCAGTTCACATTGTCTGTGAGTGCTGTGCAGTTTTTTTCTCTTATATATATATATATATATATATGAATACATATTCCACAAATAGGCCAGATGCATCGGGAGTGCAGTGAAATGAACTGGTCCCTTAGAAATAGCTGCTGAATAGTACAGTCCTCTCTTCAGAAACTACGCGGTTTGTTCCGAGAATTATATGGTGTATTTGGTGGCTCAGTGTTTAGCACTGTATGGTGGCTCAGTGGTTTGCATTGTATATGGCGGCTCAGTGTTTAGCACTGTATATGGTGGCTCAGTGGTTAGCATTGTATGGTGGCTAAGTGGTTAGCACTGTATATGGTGGCAGGGGATTTGAATCCAACGAGCTCCTTGGCCGCCAGCTGAGCCAATGAGCGTTGCTGGATTCAAAGCTTTGAATCTTGCGTCGCTCAACGGTCACCGTCGGCTGCGTCGATTGCTAAGCGAGATTCAAATCACTCACCAACAGTGCTCATTGGTCTGCGCCGATGAATAAGCGGTGTTGGCCCGTGATTTAAATCCCTCTGCGCTCATTCGTCGATGCCACAGAGACCCCTAAGTTTCCTCATGGTTGGATGACTTTCAAGTTCTTCCCGAGGAGGCGTTATCCATATCACCCAGAAGAGGGGACGGGCAGTCAAATGGCAGGATAGGCGGGATGGACGATGACGAAAAGCAGGATGGACGGCGGGAGAGGCGGGATGGACAACAGGTGAGGCAGGACTAACCAATCTGCAAGCGTGCCCATCGGAATGGAAACAGGTAATTATTATACAGGGCAGGAGATTTGTTTAAGTTATTTATTGTGTTTACGGGGCAGTCAGGACATAATAGCCTCCTTGCTAGGCTGGGTTCACATTAGGGTTCCCCTCCGCAGCGTTCTGCGGAGGGGATCCGCAATGTGTCCGCAGCGGCCGCCAGCTCCTATCTTTATAATGGGAGCGCATGGTGCTGTGCTTAACAGTGCATGACCGTGTGCACCCATTCACTCCTATATGTCATCTGTGCGCAGGCGGACGCCTGCGCACAAATCACACAGTCTCGTCCGCACCAGGAATGCAACATGTCGCATCTCTGGTGCGGAAGAGACTGTGTGATTTGTACGCAGGCGTCCGCCTGCGCACAGATCACATATAGGAGTGAATGGGTGCGCACGGTCCTGCGCTGTCAAGCGCAGCACCGTGCGCTCACATTATAAAGATAGGAGCTGGCGGCCGCTGCGGACACATTGCGGCTCACCTCCGCAGAACGCTGTGGAGGGGAACTCTAATGTGAACCCACCCTTAGAATGCAGGATAGTCCCTGATAAAAAAGGGAGCTTTTATTTTAATACACAACAATGGGGTGACGATTCTCTTTAAAATAAAAATGGATAAATATTTTGATTGTCAGAATAAATGTTTGACTGTAACTGCGGATCGTGGAAAATGGTGCAAGAGCGCAATTCTTCTTTTTTTGTTTCTTTAATTCTTCGATTATTCATACCAACACGTCATTGATAGCATAGAGTACTGACCCCAGACATTAGACACACACCTCAGTGTTACCATATAGTACTCACCCCAGATATCATACCGACACCTCAGTGTTACCATATAGTACTGACCCCAGACATCACACCGACACCTCAGTGTTACCATATAGTACTCACCCCAGATATCATACCGACACCTCAGTGTTACCACATAGTACTGACCCCAGACATCATACCGACACCTCAGTGTTACCATATAGTACTGACCCCAGACATCATACCGACACCTCAGTGTTACCATATAGTACTGACCCCAGACATCACACCGACACCTCAGTGTTACCATATAGTACTGACCCCAGACATCATACCGATAACTCAGTGTTACCATATAGTACTGACCCCAGACATCATACCGACACCTCAGTGTTACCATATAGTACTGACCCCAGACATCATACCGACACCTCAGTGTTACCATATAGTACTCACCCCAGATATCATACCGACACCTCAGTGTTACCACATAGTAATGACCCCAGACATCATACCGACACCTCAGTGTTACCATATAGTACTGACCCCAGATATCGTACCGACACGTCAGTGTTACCATATAGTACTGACCCAAGACATCATACCGACACGTCAGTGTTACCATATAGTACTGACCCCAGACATCATACTGACGCCTCAGTGTTACCATATAGTACTGACCCCAGATATCGTACCGACACGTCAGTGTTACCATATAGTACTGACCCAAGACATCATACAAACACCTCAGTGTTACCATATAGTACTGACCCCAGACATCATACCGACACCTCAGTGTTACCATATAGTACTGACCCCAGGCATCATACTGACACCTCAGTGTTACCATATAGTACTGACCCAAGACATCATACAAACACCTCAGTGTCACCATATAGTGAACATGGTGAATAAAAAACCCAAAAGACAAATGTATAATTGCACTGTTTTTTTTTGCAATTTTTAAATAAATGTCGTCATTCAAAAGTACAACTCGTCCTGCAAAAAACAACAAGAAGCCTCATATGTCTGTATTGACGGAAAAATAGAAAAGTTATGGAAGAAGAGGAAGGAAAACAGGAAATCACCCAGGGGTGAAGGGAAAATACAGGCTTGAGGGGAAGAACGGATGGACGGAAAGAAGGAAGGACGGATGGACGGACGGAAAGAATGAAGGACGGACGGAAAGAAGGAAGGACGGACGGAAAGAAGGAAGGACGGACGGAAAGAAGGAAGGACGGGAAGAAGGAAGGACGGACGGATGGAAAGAAGGAAGACGGAAAGAAGAAAGTACGGAAAGAAGAAAGGACAGACGGACAGAAAGAAGAAAGGACGGAAGGACGGACAAAAAGAAGGAAGGACAGAAAGTAGGAACGACTGATGGACAGACGGGAAGAAGGAAGGACAGAAAGAAGGAAGAACGGCACGGACGGTCGGAAATAAGGAAGGATGGTAAGAAGGAAGGATGGACAGAAAGAAGGACGCAAGGACCAACGGAAGGAAGGAGGGATGGATGGATGGACAGAAGGAAGGATGGAAAGAAGGATGGAAGGAAGGACAGACGGACTGATGGGGCGACGGACGGATG
The DNA here is from genome assembly GCA_033576535.1 of Allobates femoralis. NCBI lineage: Eukaryota > Metazoa > Chordata > Amphibia > Anura > Aromobatidae > Allobates > Allobates femoralis. The sequence goes on from JARQOC010000004.1 coordinate 156,628,636, forward strand.
GAAGGAAGGACGGATGGACGGAAAGAAGGAGGGACGGAAAGAAGGATGAACGGATAGATGGACGGAAGGAAGGACGGAAAGAAGGAAGGACGGATGGAAAGAAGGAAGGACGGAAAGAAGGAGGAACGGAAAGGACAGGCGGATAGATGGACGGAAAGAAGGAAGGACAGATGGAAAGAAGGACAGTTGGAAGGATGGAAAGAAGGAAGGACAGAAAGAAGGACGGACGGAAAAAAGTAAGGAGGGAAGGACGGAAGGAAAGAAGGAAGGATGGTCAGATGGACGGAATGAAAGGACGAAAGACGGACTGAAAGAAGGACGGAAGGATGAACGGAAGGAAGGAAGGATGGATGGAAGGAAAGAAGGAAGGACGGGCGGATTGATGGGGCGACGGAAGCAAGGACTCCTCAACAATATCAAAATCCTTAGTATCATCTATATCTCCATACATACACCCCCCCAACACTTCACACTGCTGCAGTTACTGAGTGGACAGGCTGCTTCAATCAGTATTTGTGTCATTAGAGACACAGTGATGACCATCCTTCAGCCTGATACAATGCACCAGATCTGCTGTGTACAGACATCAGTGACACAGAGATGTCATTCACACAGCATAGGTTTTCTTACAGTGTGTCACAGAAGCTGCAGCCCCCCATCACTGGGCTCACACAGTACATGCTCCAGATCACTGACAGCCCGGGACAATGAGGGAAGGAGTCACTGATATGAGGGAGCTCTTCTTCACTGTAATCACGGAGCAGCCCTGAGTACAGCACATTGTCCCCTTCAGTGCAGACTTTCCAGACATCACTGGTGTCTGCACACTGTACATTGTCCAGATCACTGACAGCCCGGGAGTGAGGGAAGAGTCACTGATAACGAGGGAGCTATTCATTGTACTCACGGAGCGCCCCCCCCCTGAGTACAGCATTGTCCCTTCTCTCTGCAGACTTTCCATACATCACTGTGTGTGGCCGGGGGAGGAGCAGCTAATCCGGGCAGCTCTGATCACAGCAATGGCTGCAGCCGGGGAGGATTTCTTCCTGTGGAGAGGCTGAGTCATGGAGATTGGGAGGGCGGGGATGTTGCTATGGGGGAGGGGTTGGGGTAGAGTAGGTGGAAACGACCAGTGTTCATTATCATGCCAGAACACCCCCCCTGGTCGTTCTGTTCAGACACAAAACAAGTGTTATCTAGGAAACCCTGCAGAAAGCTGACACATAGTACATTACACATTGTCAGCATTAGGCAGCCTGGATATGCACTGAGATTATGTGACGAACCCGGACAACCCCTTTAAGTCTTAAAGTACTTATATCTTTATTGTGTTGCCCCTCCCAGTGGAAAGAGGCTGGTCTAAGCAGCATCATGGGTGAGCACTAACTAATCAATGCCAATATGTTGTGTTAGTGGGAACAAAAGGTGGCTATCCTATATTACTACGTGTGTGGGATTAGAAAGGTGACACTGCGGGACTTTGGTTTGGTGGTGATAGTATAACTGTTGGGGTGGGACATAATGTTCCACGCACAGCTTGAGGATGCACATCCAATTCTTATGTCCACCATTTAGTGAATCCCTGTTATGGGTATTAGGCCTCTGTTGATGTTGTAACAAGTTCTAACATAAATTACACACACTTTATGTGCATTGTGATAAGTAATTTGCACCTGTGAACATTTCATCATTTGTCTGTACTGGTAAATTCTGTGATGGAAGTTTAATGTACAGTTTGGTCTCTGTTAGTTCGTTTACATTTGGTAACTTGTATATGATTACTTAATAGGGTGTTGTTGTATTATCCACTTCTCCAGATTTGTAAGGTATTTTACATTTTTTTGTGTAGTTTACACTAAAGGTAAAAATATTTGAAGACTAAACTGAGTTGTGTGACTTTTCCCAAACAAAAAGTTGGAGGTATATTAAGGAAACTATTAGAAGGATTCATTGCCTGAGGATAGCTGCATTTACTCACATTAGGCTATTTTCACATAGGACAACACAATGATCTTAACATTAAGGAAACTGCGTCATTCTCTGATTTTGATCGCCAATGTGTGTGTATTTATATCCTACTATATAATCACCTTATCGTGTCTGTCTGTCTCTCTGTAATATAATTCCTGCGTTGCTGATTGGTCGGCGCTGAGCGCGGCGACCAATCAGCGGCAGATGCATTGTCATGGGATTTGAAACACGCATGCCACCGCTACCGTCGGGAGATCAGCGGTGATGCAGCCGGGATATGACCGGCGTCAGCTGGCGTTAGTTACCCTGGCATTAGTACCCCTGCCAGCGATAGCAATCTCGCTCAGCGTGACAATCTCACCAGCAACCACGTACTCACGCTCCAGCGATCTCTACCAAGTCGCATCATTTGTCGGGATCACTGGAGTGTCGCCAAGCCTGATGGTACCTTACTGATCACTGGTGAGGTGTCACAAGTGCAGATATATTGAATGAAGCCGCGTCGCAGATTGGGGAAAATCCTATGTATTCATTGCATTATTTTTAAATCTTTATAAATAAACTACATATATATTCTAGAATACCCAATGCATTAGAATCAGGCCACCATCTAGTACAGTGGTTCCCAAACTCCAGTCCTCACGGCCCCCAATAGATCATGTTTTTAGGATATCCTTAGTAATGCACAGGTAATTGCTTGATCATGATACCATCACCTGTGCAATACTAAGGATATCCTAAAAACATGATCTATTGGGGGCCGTGAGGACTGGAGTTTGGGAACCACTGATCTATTATAGATACATATATATATATATAGTCTAAGAGACTACTGTGAATTTTTCTGTTTCTCTGATTTTTCTCTGTATAGGTATATAATAATGCAAAGAAAACAAGTTATTATTCATTTAGAAACAACAATACTCATGTTTTAGGAGGAGTTTGGAAATCAATATTTGGTAGAAAAACCATGATTTTGAATCACATCTTTTATTATGCGTCCTGGCATGCTTTCCACCAATCTTTCAGACTGTTTTTGGGTGACCTTATGCCACTCCTGGTACAAAAATGTAAGCTGTTCTTCATTCTTTGATGTCTTGTGACTGTCTCAAGTCATGTTAAGATAGAAAAAGAGCCTTTCAGCAATGAGAAGCAAAGGAGAGCCAGGCTGAAGTTTGCCAAAGACCATAAGGATTGGACCATAGAGGACTGGAGTAAGGTAATCTTCTCTGATCAGTCTAATTTTCAGCTTTGCCCAACACCTGGTCGTCTAATGGTTAGACTGAGACCTGGAGAGGTGTACAAGCCACAGTGTCTTGTACCTACTGTGACATTTAGTGGAGGATCACTGATGATCTGGGGATGCTTCAGCAGGGTTGGAATTGGGCAGGTTAATCTTTGCGAAGGACGTATGAATCAAGCCACATACAAGGTTATCCTTGAAAAATACTTGATTCCTTCTGCTCAGGCAATTTTCACCAACTCTGAGGACTACTGTTTCCAGCAGGACAATGCCCCATGCCACACAGCTAGGTCAATCTATGTGTGGATGAAGGAGCACCACATCAAGACCCTGTTATGGCCAGCCCAATCTCCAGTCCTGAGCCCCATTAAAAACCTCTGGAATATAATCAAGAAGAAAATGGAAAGTCACAAGCCATCAAACAAATAAATGCTTAAATGTTTGTGCTAGGAGTGGCATAAGGTCACCCAAAAACAGTGTGAAAGACTGGTGGAAAGCATGCCAAGACGCATGAAAGCTGTGATTAAAAATCATGGTTATTCGACCAAATATTGATTTCTGAACTGTTCCTGATGGCCACTTTACACACACCAACTTATCTGTCCAACTTCTGACCAACTTACTGGTTGCAGTGAAATCATGGACACATTGCTCCATTGTACACAGTCACAAAATGGAGCAACGTGTCCATGATTTCACTGCAACCAGAGATCTGTTCAGACGTTGGACAGATAAGTTGGTGTGTGTAAAGTGGCCCTTAGTTAAGACATTAGTATTGGTGTTTGTATATGAATATGAACTTGTTTCCTTTGCATTATTTGAGGTCTGAAAGCACTGTTTCTTTTTTATTATTTTGACGATTTCTCATTCGCCGTAAATAAATGAAACATGTTTAGCTTTGAATTACAGAGACATGTTGTCAGTAGTTTATAGAATAAAAGAACAATGTACATTTTACTCAAAAATATACTTATATAAAGTTCAAAAATCAGAGAAACTGAAAATTTTACAGTGGTCTCTTAATTTTTTCCAGAGCTGCATATAAATATAAAATATATATATGTATATACGTGTGTATCATGTATATGTGTGTCATCATTAGTGATAAAAGTCAGGCAAAATTGTAATTTATGGTACAAGCGCCACAAACAATGACTAGAATAGCCAAATACCTGTAACCTCTTCCCACATGCTCAATATCTGTTTTTCTTTCATTTCTGTTTTTTCCTCCCCTTCTTCAATGATCCATAAAGTTTTTTTTATCCACATAGTCATATGAGGGCTTGTTTTGTACTTTTGAGTGAAACCATTAATTTCATCACGTGATGCACTGTAAAAGGAGGGAGAATGTCCAAGTGTAATGAAATTGCAAAACAAGTGCAATTTCACAGTTATTTTTGTGGGATATTTATTTACCATGCTCAATAAACATTAAAAATGACCTAACAAAATGATCCTCCAGGTCAGTACAAGTACGTAAATACCAAGCATGCATAGTTTTTTTTTATTTTAGTAGTGAAAAAAAATTGAAAATTTGTTAAAAAAAATAAAGCAAGTTTAATTTATTTGGGTCTGATGGGAAACATGTTCATCAACAAAGTGGGGAAAGACTGAAATCAAAGTGTGTAAAGAAGTCAGTGAAAGGTGGTGGAGGAAGTGTCATGAGGAATGCTTTCTGCTGGAGGGTTGGACCTCTGATACAGCTACATGGCAAAGTGAATACAAGTGTGTATCTGAACCTTCTTCATCAACATGTGGTTCCTTCATTCAGCACTCAATCAGCCAGCAATTTTCACACAGGACAATGCCCCTTCTCACACAGCAATACAGGTAAAGCAGTACCTTGAAACAGAAGACATTGAAGCAATGAAAGGACCAGCCTAGAGTCCTAATCTAAACCCAATAGAAAACCTCTGGAAAATCCTTGGTGACAAAGTTATGGCCAAGAAAGAGACAAGAACTGAACTGTGGAAGTCACAGAACTGTGGAAGAGACTGAAAGAAGAGTGGACAAAAATCCCACCAGAGCAGTGTGAGAGGCTAGTGATGTCCTGTGGCCACAGATGTGCTGAAGTCATTCAATGAAAAGGCCAGTACACTTCTTAGTGATTGGTGACTGGCCTGCACAACATTTACTTTTAATCTTTCTCTGTCTACAGTCTTTGCTGTTCTCTAATTATGATCATCACATTTTGTGTAAAATAAAGGTTTTAAGTTGGTAAACTTTGGTTATTTTGGGAAACACTGTTCTAGTGGGCATAGTATACCCCTTACACAAAAACCTTCAAATGTTGATCAATGTAGATTACATTGTCTGAACAAATCAAGTGATCACACTTTGTTCTTTAATTTTGATCACCAGTGTATATACACATAAATGCACACATTTATGCACACATAAATAAGATAGCAGGATCTCTGACAGCAGGCACGATGAAAAAAACACCCTGTCAACAGTGGAGGAACAAATCATATCAACTAATAGGCAGAAGGAAGGTGGAACGGGCAGAAAAATGCAGCTGTGAGGGGCAAACAGAAAAATCAGCTTTAGAAGTGGTAGAGGATAGAAGAGTGTAGTGGGCATGAATTATCTCGATACAGGAATCTCCTGAACTCACTTCAGGTCCATCATTATGTGATTCTGGACCCACCACTCCCCTTCCTGCTAGTGCCAATTACAATAGAGCTGGGCTGACATGGCAGTGCAAGAGGGAGAGGGACACAATCTCTTTTGTTCTTCCTCTTAGGCTGCTTTTGCACCTGAGTTGTATCAAGATTAGGATCACAATAGGAGCATATGCATGTGGCTGTGTGTATGGAAACGCATGCCACGGTAGCATACAGATACTTGATCTGAATTTCGGGACAAGAGAAAGAGAGGGGGGTGGAAGAGAGAGAGAGAAGAGATAGAGGAGAATGCTGTGCATGCATTGGGTGGAGCAGAAAATAGAGTTTGAGCATGTTCAGTGTGGTTAAACAGATCTGTTTAACTGATCCACCCATTTACAGATCCAGACACCATAGAAATGCATTATATTTGCCGCCACATAGGGACGCATCCGGATGCAGCAAGATGCGGCAGGATTTTTCACAAACTCGAAAAATCGCAACATGCAGCGGCTGGGGAGGAGGTCAAAAGAACGGATGTGATTCGCACAGCCCCGGACCCAATTTGCAAACAGAACTGGAGGTCACATATGCCCTCCGGTCCAGTTTGCAGCTGGATGCTGCTGATAGCAGCCGCAGCTGCTGCAATTTCAAAATCGCCCGCGGCCCTGAAATCACAGCAGGGGACAGCTGGTGGTGATTACGTTTAGTGGCGCTCGCCGCTAAACTTCAGCCGCCGGTGTCCGGTTCCTGGATCCTTCCAGATCAGGGCAATCCGTCGCCATAGACTCCCATGTAAGGGAGCGCCGGATTGCCCTGGACTCGGGAGGATCCAGGAGGATCCAATTTGGGCAGATTTTTCACCCTGGACACAAAAATGTTGATTGCAACATTTTTGTGTCCGGGAGAAAAATCTTAATTGTCCTGGATCCTCCCGGACAGATGGAAACCGGATGGCAGATAGCTGCCATCCGGCTCCATTCGGCCCCATAGGGCTGCATTAGCACAAAATCGGGTCCAGGGCTGTCAGGTTCACCCCGGACAGCCCCGTACCTGATTGTGCCGTGGTGTGAAGCCGGCCTTAACAAGCAGTACAAGAGCCGACATCCTTTGATGAATGTACGCATATGGTCAGCTCTTTTCTCCTTTGCTGCTGATAGATGGGGAGGGGTCAGGGGCCCACCTGAGTATCCATTGATTTCTCAGTGGGCCAATCCGAGCCTGATTGTTTTATCACACGAGCCTTACAGTACTCAGGAGTGGCACTTCCCTTGGACGAAACTCAGATATCCAAATATTAAGTGTGGCTGCAGATTAACTGCAATGCTCACATGACATAGCAATGTCACATAAACGCTAGACGCCATCATTGCTGGTACAACGCTGGTGCAGGAGATGAGTATAAGTTGTTTTATTTTTTTAATTTACAAGGGGTACTACATTATTTAAGAAGGGATTGTCCAAAAAGGTTTCTTATATTTTTAATGTCAAAAATATATTTCTTCAGTGTGATTTTTTGCTATTAAACATGTGAAACTCTGACAGATATAACAATATGAACTAAGTTTAAAGCACCACTGCTGCTTTTTCTTTTTTTCAGCACCGGTGAAATCTAAGCCCCTACCCCCTTTTAGCGATGCTGCTCCTGTTCCGCGGGCTCCATCTTGTGACTGCAACTTCTGACTGTCTGAAAGTCAGAATTTCCAAATGCATCTCTATGGGAGCCAGAACGAGTCTCTCATATAATGGTATCAAGTGAGGATCTCTGTGAAACACTGGAGATGCTGGCATGTTACAAATTGCTGGAGAAGAATTAGGGCAGTGTTGATAGAAGATGAAGCAGTATAAGACAAGGGTAGCGGACGGACTTTTAAAGCACCACTCCAGCGGTGCAATACAAAAAAAAGCTGCAGTGGTACTTTAAGTGATCTTAATTTACAGACCTTGATTATGTTATTATATAGAGTCTTTAAAAAATAATTTAATGTTGCAAAAGTTTGGGTCTCCAAAGATGACTTTCTTCCATGTATGGTATAATTTTCCTTACTTTATAGGGGGTTTCAATTCCCTGAGAACAGTTTCCTCATGGTTCGGTGAAATAAATGTTGCGATAATCAACCAAAAAGGCTTTGCCTGGTGTCGGTAGCAATCAAAGGACTTGTGAAAAAGCTTTTATAGCAATCCTCTAGAGAGAATAGAAGCTGAAAAAACACATGTTTTTGCCCAAAGGAAGGGCGTTAACTCATCCCCCAAATTTCTTGGTGTCTGCATTTCCTGATATCAATGGGTTGTCTCAAAAGTATGTCTCCTCTCTCAGGTAGTGGACACATCAACACGTTGAGCATTTGGTGAGTTTTTTATCTCAGTATTTGTAGTCAAAACCGGGAGTGGAACAATCAGAGGAAAAGTATAATAGAAACACGTCACCACTTCTGTATTTTTTAACCACTCCTGGTTTTTGCTTATAAATAACTAGCTGGGAGCCCGATGCACATGCATCGGGATTCTAGTACGTCGAGTCTCTGACTCGCAGCAGTTGTAAGTCGACTCGCAATGCGAGCCGGCGTGGTCATGTGGATACGCGCGCAGCATTGGCCGCGAAGCGGCCATTACGAGCAGTTCTAAGTCGACTCGCAATGTCCGCGCAGCGGCCAATGCTGCGCGCGTATCCACATGACCACGCAACCTCGCATTGCGAGTCGACTTAGAACTGCTCGCAATGGCCGCTTCGCGGCCAATGCTTCGCGCGTATCCACATGACCACGCCGACTCGCAATGGCCGCTTCGCGGCCAATGCTTCGCGCGTATCCACATGACCACGCCAGGGGCAAAAAAGCCATTCGCAATTATATAATAGATGAAGTTAAAACTCTCCAAATACTCAACGTGTGCCTATGGGTTCTAAACTCTAAATAACTTCTTTTTTTAATTCCTGTACTTCTCACTAATATTTATTATAAGTATACAAATGTAACACCACTAGGAGTGAGGGAACCGGGGTCCGATGTGGTGGTGGTGGTGGGGACCCGGATGTGGTGGTGGTGGGCACCAACCGCTGTACGCCATCTGGTGGCATGGGCGGGAGCAGACACAGAGGCTGCTGCCGAAAGGGTAGTAGTGGTTGACACAATCGAGAGAATCAGTGCCCTTGCCTCGGTATGCTACAGACACAGTTTGTGGATGCTCATTCACTTTGTTTTATTCGTTTCAGTGCACCTTGGCCACAAGCCTTTTTCCAATGCAGGGTGTCAGAAAAATATGAATTCTGTTCATTGTTTTAAAATGTTTTAAAAAACAGCCAGAGCTAGCTCACTTCTCCGCCCCTGTTTCGTTTGTAAGGTAGCTACATAGATCTCCCCTTTGCTTCCCCCCAGTCAGGAATTTTTACGACTAAGCCAAGCCATAAACCCGAGCTAAGCTGAAAGCCAACTGGTTTGTGCTGGTTCTCCCTTCAGCATCCACATGATATTCCTTTGTCTTAAGTTACAAACTTTTAACTGCAAATTTAATAATGCAGGTTCATGTCACAATTTCATAAATCATATTTTTGGATTATTTACATTTTTGCGCATCCAATGGTACCGCTTAGATGTCCGGAACACCGGCAAGAATCGGGGAATTGAGTTCTGACCACTAGCACATCATAGACATATCATATTTGGGTCAAACAGCACCACAGCTCACGAGGGAAAATAAGATGCCCATATCTTTGACGTTGGAGCGTCTAAGCCAAAGATATGGAAAAATGGAGGTTTTGAGAATTGTGGAGAGGGGGTGGTTTTCAAAGAAACCATCCCACACGTGAGGTAAACAAAGTGGGAGTTCCTGGTTTAAGGGCCAAACACTTAAAACCAAAACATCCATTTTGGAGGTATTTCACCCTGGGACAAAGGACGACCCTAACGCTGTTTGGAGGAATCATATACTATTTCTGGGGAGCCATTTCCCCCACGGAATCTGAGTTGTCACCGCATGGTACAGGTTTTGCAATTTCTCATTTAATCCCTTTTATTTTTATAACTGTTTATGCATATATGTAAATTGTCTCTTTTGTATTATCTTGTATATCTTTTGTAAACACATTTTCATCTTTAGTGTTTTGTTGCATCTTTTTTTATCTGCAGTTTGAGGCTGGACCCTCTGGATGGTGTCTGTCATTTGTGAGGCATGTAATCAGTGTGGAGCAGCCCACGTGATCAAATAGCAGGGCGTGACCAATAGGCTGCTCTGACACTATGCTTCACATGTACCTGAGTGGCAGAGCCCTATGGTAACCTTGTGTCTATAAAGGCCACCAGTCACCTCCCTGACAGCATGGCCGGACGCTGGTGCTACAAGCGCCCCCATCTGTGGGTTGTAGGTGACTGAGCACCGGTATACAGACACCTGTGTGGCCTCTCAGACAAGCTATCAGCCTGCTGCTAGGTGCAATGGATATTTACTGGGCAATATTTTGGTGAGTTTTTTGTGATTTTATGTCCTATTTCGGTGACTCTAAAAATTTTGTAAACACTGCCAACATTTTGGAGTAAAATTTAACATTATTAGCTTCGTTCTGCATGTTCTATGAGCGCTATTTCACATTACCAAACAGGTTACCGATCCACCTTGAAAGAGATCGGTGGTGGCAGCATAATTTTTGTATCTATGTGATATTGTGGGCCGGAAGGTGACTGGATCAAGGTATATATACGTTCCTGGCAGGAACTAGCGGTATATATACATCCGGTCACATCATGTGCCACAGTAGACAACATAAATTAGAGCAGCTGAGCTCCTTTTCTTATCCTCTGGCAATACCGGGTTTGGGCAGCAGGATAAGAGGGTGCCATAGAGCTGCAGGTCCTGACTAAGTTTTCATGACACAGGGTTTCTTGTGCACGGTCACGAAGATGTAACACACCACAGTTTGCAACTTGCTGTGCTTTACTGATAACAAAGTGCACACTACATAGGATAGGGCACATGCTTATTCGTCCTTCAGAATCAATTATTCATTCTCCTGAATCTCCATCTTCCCACTGACCGACCCTGCTACTAAATTTAAGGTTTCCAGTGTAAGGTCATGCTCTAAGGGTTGGCGCGACTCTATCCTTGATTATCCCTTTGCCTGGGTCGATGTGTTTTTCTGCAGAATGTGGCGATTTACCCAGCTAAGTATGATGGGTCTGTAGTTACAGCACTACAAGCTGTTTCTGGCTGATCCTTTCAGAGAGTAACAGCACCACCATTCTCCCAATCTTTTCTGTTTACTTGTCAGGTGAAGGATAGTCGCTGGTCTCTTGCTGTTCCTCCTTCAGTCTCCACTGTAGCAGTCCACTTCTGCTCTACATTCTCTGTTCTTTCGTTCTTACTTTCTCTGTAACCACCACTTCCACACTATTCCCTATCAGCTTGTCAGGGAGTCAAACTGAACCAGTAAACACACTACTTTTATATCCCCTTCTAGTGGGCTGGCTTCACTTTAACTCACTTGACTCTGCTCCCTAAGCCCTAGGTCCCCCTGAAACCAGCTAGTGACACCTAGAGAAAACTAAAAATACCGCACCCAATTCAGGAAATAATACATTAACATTGCTATACACATAGTATAAAAGAGCATACAAAAGCAGCAGCAGTCTTCAGGGGCAAGAATCTCTCTCTCTGGGACCAGCTACTTCCTTTTTTTTTTAAACCAGATACATTTTTATTAAACAGCAAACAAATTACAACCGTTAAGATGGCATTTTCCAATGTTCAAGAGTTTTCACCCCTCCCACTCCCACCTCCCTCCCATCCCTTCCCCCCCAATACCAAAGTACAAGTCAATCAGTGTTCATCCAGGGAACCCACAATTTATCAAACAATTTCTCCTGTTTTTCTTTCAGATAAATGCTTTTTTCCTGGTTTATAAGACATTTAACTTGACTTCACCCCTAGTCGGAGCTCTTCTGCTATCCAATGTTTTGCTATCAGCCGGCGGGTCACTTATACTAGTCTGGCAATTACTGTTTTAAGCTCATTATTTTTCCTAATTTCCTCTACATAACTCAAGATACAGATTAAAGGGTGCCTATCAATAACACATTTGTAATGTATACTCCTATTTTATTTAGGACAGTGGTCCAAAAAGTGAATAGTCTAGGACAGGTCCACATCATATCCAACTGTCCTGCAGATTTTCTTCGACACCGTGGGCAAGCTGAATCCGCCCCGAAGTTCAGTTCTATAGCTGAGACAGTTTCCCCGGCTCACTTAAAGACAGTCGAGGTGGCACATATTCCAATATCGCTTCCCATCTGTCATCCATGATCCCATTTATGTCCTCCTCCCAACTCTGTTTAGCGTGAATCAGATGTTGAATCAAGAAAGTCTGCATCAGGTCATGGTAAATGTTGGAAATTACTCCTTCCGTTTCCCACAGTGCCCCTATATAGTCTAATAGAATGTCCTTTTCTATCGTCATGAGAGTCTGCTTGCTTTGTGCACTGTATGCATGCTAAATTTGTTTATACTGGAACTGCACTTTTCGGGAATACCATATTCCTCACATAACCGCTCAAAAGATTTCAGTCCCCCACGACATGTTAATTGAGTCATATAATGCACTCCCCTTGCAGTCCAATCAACAAGGTCGCCCATTTTCCCAAATTCTGGAAGATTTTAATTTTGCCAAATTGAGGAGTACACCGTAAGGTGCTGCACTCCTCTAATTAACTTAATCTTTTGCCATAGTTTGTGAATCAGGCACAATGTAGGATATTTCTGCCCCAGGCCCCTGAAACTTCCCACCTCGAGGCCCTGAATTAGAAACCTCCATCCCACAACCGTCTCTAAAATAGACTACATGGACCCATCCTTCCCTTTGCCACTCCATCCTCGCAAGTGCTGACATTGTACTGCACCCAGGGATTAGGAAGCGCCAGCCCCACCTCGTCTTTCTGTCTCTGTAAAATTTCCATCTTTATTTTGGCCTGTTTTTTGCCCCAGACCAATTCACCTAAAGAGTCCTGATCCTATGAAATCTCCTCTTAGGTAGCCAGACACCGGCGTTGTGAAGCACATACAGTAGCTGAGGCATTAGAATCATCTTAATAAGGTTGGTGCGGTCCACCACAGATAAACGCCCCTACCTTGGTTTTAAACTTTTCCAGAAGTGGGGTCAAATTGAGATCTACATAACTTCTAAGCAGGAGTGCAATTTGTATGCCAAGATATTTAAACTGATTCACTAATCTAAGTTGTCTACCTTTCTCGGCTATCACACCAGGATCCAACTCTACATCCTCCGCCATAATAGTAGACTTGTCCCAATTTAAAGTTAGACCTGACAGCACTTTAAAAGTCTCCACTATCTCCATTGCCTGTTCCAAGGACTCTTTAGTGTTTTCAAGAAATAGGAGAACGTCATCTGCGTAAGGTGCTATTTTCTCTTCTTTGTCACCAAATTGAAATCCCCTGACCCCGCTAGAAGCTCTAATCTTGGCCGCGAGGGGTTCTATCGCAACCGCAAATAACAGTGGAGATAACGGGCAGTCCTGCCTAGTACCCCTATGTAGGGCAAATTCCTCAGACAGGTCCCCGTTCACCCTCACACGAGCCTTCGGAGAGGAGTACAACAACCCCACCCACGCCATGAATATAGGTCCGATACGCACATATATTCAAGGATTCTCCACAAATATTTCCATTCAACACTATCGAACGCCTTCCGCGCATCAAGCGAGGAGACGACTCTCTGACCCACATACCTGCCGGCAATTGTAGGTTCAGAAAGAGCCTCCTAAGGTTAATTGCGGTAGACTTCTGAGGCATGAAGCCCGACTGATTGGGGTGTATGATCTTTTTTGTATGACACCCGTTAGGCGGTTCAACATTATCCTGGCCAATATATTAACATCCGTCGTAAATAGAGAAATGGGTTGATAAGACTCCACCAACCTAGGATCATTATCCTCTTTCGGAATATCGATAATGACAGCTTCAAACATGGATTTCGGCAGTGCACCCCTCTCCAATGCCTCCTCGAAAATTACCCATAGCAGTGGGACCAAATCCTCTGCCAAGCTGTTATAAACCTCTCCTGGGATCCCATCCGCCCCAGGGGTCTTATCATTAGCCATAGACGACAGTGCTCTACTCACTTCCCCGTCCGTTAAAGGCTTATCGAAGTCATCCCGGTCTTTCCCATCCAATTTAAACAGCTTTGTCCCTCTAAAAACCCGTCTATCTCCTCCTTCGTGGCCTGTGACTCAGATGTATACAACTACACATAAAAGTCTCTAAAAGCGTTTAATATGTCCAGTGTCTCCGTAACATATTGTCCATCTCCCCTACTAATCCTATATACCCTGGGCAAGTTCCTTTGGGCTGCTGTGATCACTGAAAGTAAATGTCCCACTTTCTCTCCCTCTTCATAAAAGACAGTCTTCTGAAACACCCTCCTGTTCTCTGCTCTCCTCATGTGCAGTTTATTCACTTCATGAGTCATCTTGAGTCTAAGATTAGCCTCTGGGGTGGGATCAGCTACTTCCTTACCCAACAAGGGATGCTGCACTGGAATTTCCAACATTGTTATTGTGTGATAGGAGCTGTGTATTCATCATCATTAACTGTGATAGGAGGTCCTGACTTCTAACTTCAGTAGTACAGTCCATGCAATATCATCATAGAGGCAGTTCGAGTGACTGATATGGTAACCCCTTTAAGCTATGTAATTCCCAGGAGGTCATTGTGAGATCACACCTGAGGACAAGCATATAATGAATTTTGAGATAGAAATTGACTACTACATAAGGTAATACTGAATTACATGTATTGGAGGATTAGTCACAACATAAAATAAAATAACTGTAGCGCTACTTTAACATTCTGAGACATTTGTAGCCACATATAGTTATGAGGTCAGGAAACAAATGCTGTGTCATGTTTGCTCAGCCTTTAATATGCAATTTTCATCAAGGGCAATGGACCATCAGAGATGCATCATCTGGAGAAGGAGATAAAACACATGAATGGAGTGTATTATTCAGCATAATATTTTTATTTGGAATTTGCATAATTCTAAATAGTTCCCTACTTTTACATTGTTTTAACTGTTAAATGCTTTTATCCTGTTTAGATTGTGAGCCCCAATGGGGACAGTATTGCAAATATATGTACAGCACTGTGTAATTAATAGCGCTATATAAATTAATCATTATTATTATTATCCTGCATGTCTAACTAAGGTTATGTTTTGTGTACACAGGCTTTAGAGTTGGGTGTTCGATCAATGCAGCTGGGAGAAGTGGCATTTCTACTGACAAATGGCCTTTATGCCTTTGGCCTTCTAGGAAGGTATTTATTTTAATATAGGGGGTTTCCATGCGGCATTCACTTTGGGAAATAACAAACCACAGCCTAGTTCTTTCACAGATGTTTAAACTCTGTGAGAGCGTCTGTGATTGGCTGTTGCAATTAGACTGCATTTTCACAATCTGGATGGTGTCTGTGCTTGGTTGTCATACACATTAGTGCATGGCAGCCAACCTGATGTCATAGGGTGTAAAATAAATAAATAATTGGAAAAAAATGTGTAGGGCTCCGCTGTATTTTTCATCTCTCAGCTCAGATAAAGCTGACAGCAATGAGCTGCCACCCTCAGCTGCCTATTTTTACTTTGGCTGGCAAAAAAAATGTGTAGGGCTCCTATCTATTTTTAATTGCCATCCAAGGTAAAACTACCAGCTGAGGGCTGGTATTCTCAGCGGGGTGAGAGCCCATCATTTTAGAGCCCCCAATGCCCATGCTAAAGAATAGCAGCCTGCAGCCACCTCTGAAAATGGCGCATCATGACAGGTTGCTATGGTGACCAGATCAGGTGGCCGTGTATGTCACTCTCTGCGACCAGCGGGTAATCTGATCACCATAGCAACACGTCACGATCAGCTGACATGATCTGGTCATATGATGCATTGCTATGGTGACCAGATCAGGTGACCGTGCATGTAACTCTCGGCGACCTCCAGTTCCAGTGTACGATGACTAGTTGAGGTCTCCTGAGGTAACCGTTCAGGTTGCTCAGGCATAGTAACTAACTGTTGTTAGTTATAACAAAATAGAATGATTATTTTGCACATAAACATCTGCCTCTAGATACTCTCCTCCATAGAATGTTGTCTGATTCTGTGTATAGCTCCTCCCCTTCATATAATGTTGTCTGATTCTGCCTCTAGGTCCTCCCCCTCCATAGAATGTTGTCTGGTTCTGCCTCTAGCTCCTCCCCTCCATAGAATGTTGTCTGATTCTGTGTATAGCTCCTCCCCTCCATAGAATGTTGTCTTTTCTGCCTCTAGCTCCTCCCCTCCATAAAATATTGTCTGATTCTGCCGCTAGTTCCTCCTCATCAATAGAATGCTGTCTGGTTCTGTGTATAGCTCCTCTCCCTCCATATAATGTTGTGTGGTTCTGCCTCTAGCTCCTCCCTCTCCATAGAATGTTATCTGGTTTTATCTCTAGCTCCTCCCTCTCCATAGAATGTTATCTGGTTTTACCTCTAGCTCCTCCCCCTTCATAGAATGTTGTCTGGTTCTGTGTATAGCTCCTCTCCCTCAATAGAATGTTGCCTGGTAGTCCCATTACCTTATATGGGCAATATTACCATGGGCGTATAGTGCAGTTTAAGCCTTTTATGGCTAATGAATGTAAATTTCCATTCAAAATATAGTCATTGACATTTCCTGAATCAAATGGGGGGGGTGCAGTTATAAAGGGGGCGGGATTATGAGTAGGGGCAGCACTATGAGGGGGTAGGACAATGTGGAGTGGCAGAGCTATGAGGAAATGGCGTTATGTGGAGGGGGAAAAGCTATACATACGTTACATGCATACGTCCACTCAATTTTAAATAAAAAGACACATAAGCTTGTTTTTCTCACTGTCTGACATGAAATCATAGTAAACCTTTTTCCGTTTTAGGTCAGTTAAGATTACTATAATTATTTAAATTTGACAAATGCCAGAATAATGCGAGCGAGATAAGGAATTTTTATTACTTTCTACAAAGTCACAAGTTTACATACATTTAATTAGTATTTGGAACCATTGCCCTTAAACTGTTTGACTTGGGTCAAATGTTTTGGATATCCTTCAATAAGCTTCTTGCAATAGTTGGCAAAAATTTGGGCTCATTCCTCCTGACAGATCTGGTGTAACACAGCCATGTTTGTAGGTCGCCGTCCTCGCACCTGTCTTTTCAGCTATGCCCATACATTTTCAATAGAATTGAGATTAGGGCTTTGTGGTGGCCACTCCAAAATATTGACTTTGTTATCCTTAAGCCACTTTGTAACCATTTTGGCCGTATGCTTCAGATCATTGTCTATTTGGAAGATCCATTTCAGCCCAAGCTTTAACTTCTTGGCTGATGTCTTGAGATGTTGCTTCAGTATTGCCACATAATCTTCTTTCCTGATTGGCCCATCTACAGGTTGGCCATCTATATGGATACACTTAAATAAAATGGGAATGGTTGGTGATATCAACTTCCTGTTTGTGGAACATTGGTATATGGGAGAGGCAAAACCTTTTCAGATGGGTGGTGACCATGGTGGCCATTTTGAAGTTGGCCATTTTGGATCCAACTTTATTTTTTTCAATGTGAAGAGGGTCATGTGACAAATCAAACCTGTTGAGAATTTCATAAGAAAAACAATGATGTGCTTGGTTTTAATGTAACTTTATTCTTTCATGAGTTATTTCAAGTTGATATTACCATTCATTCTCATTTTATTTAGGTGTAGCCATATAAATGGCCCAATTGCCCGGATGGGCCATTTATATGGATACACCTAAATAAAATGGGAATGAATGATGATATCAACTTGAAATAACTCATGAAAGAATAAAGCTATGTTAAAACCAAGCATACAATTGCTTTTCTTATGAAATTCTCAATAAGCTTGATGTGTCACATGACCCTCTTCACATTGAAAAAAATAAAGTTGGATCCAAAATGGCCAACTTCAAAATGGCCACCATGGTCACCACCCACCTAGAAAAGTTTTCCCCCTATCATATACTAATGTGCCACAAACAGGAAGTTGATATCCCCAACCATTCCCATTTTATTTAGGTGTCTTCATATACATAGCCCACCCAGTATTTTGTGGACAGCAATCCCTCCTGCAGCAAAACAACCCCACAACATGATGCTGCCTTTCCTGTGCTTTACAGTTGGGATGGTGTTCTTAGACTTTCAAGCTTCTCGTTTTTTCCTCCAAATGTAACGATAGTCATTATGGCCAAAAATTTCAATTTTAGTTTCATCAGAACACAGTATATGCCTTCAAAAACATAGGTTCCTGTGTACATTTGCAAAAATTAATCTGGCTTTTTATTGTTTCTTTTGGAGTAATGGCTTCTTCCTGGCAGAGTTGCCTTTCAGCCCATGTTGATTCAGTACTCATTTTTCTGTTGATAATGACACAATCTTACCAGCTTCTGTCAACATCCTCACAATGTCTTTTGCATTTGTTCTTGGGTTGATATGTACATGCCAGACCAAAGCACGTTCATCTCTGGGACACAGAACCCGTCTCCTTCCTCAGCGGTATGATGGCTGGACAATCCCACTTTGTTTGTACTTGTGTAGAATTGTTTGTACAAATGAACGAGACACCTTCAGGTATTCGGTCATTCCATGTCAAGTGAACCAATGATTTTTACCTCTACATTTTTAATTCTTTTGAGATTTTGTTATTTGGTAATAGTGTGTCAGAGAATGCAAAATGTGAAGAAAAAAAAATTCTAGATATTTTTTTTTAATTGACTTTCAAAGTTCTGAAATAGTGTGAATTTTGGTGTTGACTGCCTTTACATTTCTCCTCATAACTCAGGCTAGAAAAAAGATAGAGAAACAAAATAAACACCATTATACTCAGAACTGTACAGGCTTTCACCAGATATGTCACAAGAGTATCATTGTTAATATTTTACCCATGCAAATGCAAAATTTTTAAAACACATTTAAAAAAAAAAGTTTAATTTAAAAATTTCCAAAAATGCACGTGTCTGCTGTGCTCCTAGCCACATCTGTACTAAATTTCAAGTTGGGATCGCGATAGAATCATATTTAAAAATATAACTATTATAGTGTCAATTTGAAAATCTTGAATTCAGATCTGTTCTGCCTGTGGCCTAAAAGTGTGGTGGCTATATTTACCAAATAATCCATGATTTTTAGATATTACTGTATTATTTTATTATATTACAGGAGAGGACAGTGGAGAAAACTTTGTTAGGGCTCAACCTGAGAATGAACAGGTGTAGACAGTGAATGCAGAGCAGATGACAGGCCAGCAGCGTTGTGAATCATGTTAAGTATCTGCCCTCAGCAGAGTCAGGAAGTAAGACAGAACTTCAGAGCTTTCATGTTCTGACATACCTGGACATGTTCACTCTTGAACAAACAGTAGTCTCTACACAGGCATCAAGGGAGTCGGTCTGCTAAAATATTGGTGAGTGTGGGAACCAGCGGCAGCCAGTCTGAGTCCCGGAGGCGCTGCTATGACCCGCAGGAGGCAGCAAGATCTGGGAGCGGGTGCTGGAGGAGGCTCCCAAGATGGCGCCACTGCAAGAGAAGCAGCGGCGCAGGAGAACGCGGCCTGTCAGAAGAGGATGGCGGCCGCCGCTAAGCTGGAGCGGTTCGCCAGACAGACCGCAACCTCGCAGGTCGGTGCAGGAGGAAAGGGTGAGCGGGACATAGAGGAGGAGGACGGCACTTGCTCAGAGGGGGAGGCGGAGGATCTGGAGACGGCAGGCTCTGGAGTGAAGGGTGCTGGGGGAGACCAGGCAGAGCTGGTGCCCACAGAGGAACCAACCCTTAAAGATGTATTCTCCCTGGTATCATCCTGCAAGCAGACTCTGACTACTATGGCTGAACAAATGCTTAAAATGCAGGGGGACATGTCTAATATTAATGTGGCTGTGAAAAAGATTGACAAACGTGTGATCGCTGTGGAGGAGAGGGTTGGAACAGCAGAGGATCATATTACAAATTTGCAAAAAGTGGAGAAAAAATATGGTCAGCAACTGGCGGAGGTATCGGCAAAGAATGATGACCTGGAAAACCGGTCCAGGAGAAATAACCTCTGGATTGTGGGAGTCCCTGAGAAAGCTGAAGGGAGGGACCCCACGGCCTTTATTGAGTCCTGGTTAAGGGACAAAATTGGGGAAAACTCTCTGTCTAAAGTATTCGCTGTGGAAAGGGCGCATAGAGTGCCAATGCAGCAGAGGCCACCTGGGTCTGAACCCCGCACAATACTCGCCAGGATATTAAATTACAGAGATCGGGATATTGTTCTGAGAAAAGCGAGGATTGTGGAAAATTTTACTATCGATGGCCAGCAGATTGCCGTGTACCCAGATTATTCTCCCATAGTGCAGAAACAAAGAATGAAGTTTGCAGGGATCAAGAAGCGCCTGCGTGATTTGGGGGTGCAGTACTCTATGTTTTTCCCGGCAAAACTAAGGGTGATCGCCCTCGACAAGGTTCAGTTTTTTCTGACCCCAGAGGAGGCCACGCAGTGGCTGGACACTAACGCCAAGAGACTTGGAGTGAAAGACGGCTGAGTAGACGGTGTGGCTAATGGACGTCGTACCCATGCACTGTTCTTTGATTGCCTAAAGGAAATGGCGGGTGAAGCCGTCTGAAGCGGTTGGAGTCTACTTCGTTATTAGTATTCTTGTTTTTTTTTCCCTGGCACGTTGGTGGCTTATGCGCCGGGCTGGAAATAGGTTGTCTTACCCTGAAGAAGGAGACGGCAGGGGTTTGATTCGGGGGGCGCTGAGCTTTCAGCACCGGTGGCTGGGGTGGGGGGGTTGGGGATGGAGGTTGTGCACTAATTTTCTCTGTAAATTGTTTACGTGTTTTAATTGTGCTCTTTAATGTTTGCTACAGAGTTAAATGTATATATCAAGGCGGGAGGCGGGAGGAGGTTAGAGAACTGTAGAACTGGATGTGGTGGTTTGTGGGTGTTAGGCTCTTGAGACTCACTCTCAGGGAGAGTTACAATCTATGGGGGATTGGGGTGGGACAATGGTGGGAGAGGGGTAGGAAGGGGGGGCGGGGGAGGGAACGGGGAGAGGGGGTGGGGGGACAGCAAGTAGGAAAGAATATTTCGATCCTGTATGTCAATCCTAGACATAATGGGAGACCACATTAAGGTGCTCGGATGGAATGTCCGAGGGCTATCGGACGTAACTAGGAGGGCAGCAGTCTTGAAATATATACTGGACCAGAAACCGGCAGTTATATGCTTAATGGAGACACACTTGGTTAAAGAGAGAATTGAGGTCCTACAGAGGAGGTGGGTGCAGGAGTCCTTCCACGCCACGTATTCCACATATTCCAGGGGGGTGTCCATACTTATCCCGAGATACACTAAATTTGAGCAAGTAGAGACCTTCTTGGATGATGTGGGGCAATATGTGATTTTAGTGTGTAGACTGTTTGGGGTTTTGATGGCTGTCATTGCTGTTTATATACCACCGCCATATTCCAGCAAAACAATTAGGGAAGTAATGGAGAGGACGGGTCGGTGGGGGAATATTCCTATATTACTGGTGGGGGACTTTAAAGGGATCCTGTCACCCCCAAAACACCTATAAACCTATTAAAACCTGTCCCTACAGCATATTAACACTTTCCCTACACTCCTTTTACCTCCTAAATGCACATAATGAAAGTGAATAATAACGTTTTTACAGTACCTCATTACTCATGATAATGAGTGACTATGCTATTCATAGTCACTCATCCAGGCTGCCCCTCTTCTTCATATCACGCCTCAATAGGCGTGATCTTCATGATAGATTCAAATTGCAGCCTCTCTGCGCGCCTCCCCGCTGTGTCCTGTGTCTGCCCGGCTTCAGCGTGGGGCTGTACGACGCGACCCGCGTCATTTCCGGAGCCGGGTGACGTCGTACAGCCGCGCCGCTGTGTCAGCTTCAAAATGCGCACTGCGCATGCGCATGCGCAGTGCGGGAATTGAAGCTAACAGCGGCGCGGCTGTAAATACGTCACCCGGCGCCGGAAATGACGCGGGTCGCGTCATACAGCCCCACGCTGAAGCCGGGCAGACCTACAGGACACAGCGGGGAGGCGCGCTGAGAGGCTGCAATTTGAATCTATCATGAAGATCACGCCTATTGAGGCGTGATATGAAGAAGAGGGGCAGCCTGGATGAGTGACTATGAATAGCATAGTCACTCATTATCATGAGTAATGAGGTACTGTAAAAACGTTTTTATTCACTTTCATTATGTGCATTTAG
Organism: Allobates femoralis; assembly: GCA_033576535.1. Taxonomy (NCBI): domain Eukaryota; kingdom Metazoa; phylum Chordata; class Amphibia; order Anura; family Aromobatidae; genus Allobates; species Allobates femoralis. Next base: position 156,650,751 of record JARQOC010000004.1, read on the forward strand.
GAGGTAAAAGGAGTGTAGGGAAAGTGTTAATATGCTGTAGGGACAGGTTTTAATAGGTTTATAGGTGTTTTGGGGGTGACAGGATCCCTTTAACAACGTGCAGGACGAATTTTGGGACAGGCACAAAACTAACCCGGTGTGGTCAAGTAGTCATATAACATCATTTGGCGCTTATATAGAGGAGATGGGTTTGAGAGATCTTTGGAGGGAGAGGAATGTTGGAGTCCGGTGCTTCTCTTGCTATTCAACCTCGTACAAAGCCTTATCTCGCATTGACATGGCGCTGGGCAATGTCCAATTGGATGCACTGGTGGCGAAAGTCGAGTACCTACCAAGAGTAATATCGGACCACAGACCAATATGTATACACATTTCGTTGATGGAGATGCAGAGTGGGAGTAAGGGAGGTTGGAGGGTACACCCCGCGTGGCTACGCAGCATTAATATGGGCAATATATCCCAAAATATGGGGGAATTTTTTAGCATAAACGAGGGCAGTGCAGGGCCACTGGTGACTTGGGACGCAATGAAGGCGTACTTACGGGGACTACTCATTAGAGAAATTAGCCAGTGTAAATCCAATATGAGATGGAAGGAACAGGATATGTTGAAGGAGTTGTGCACGGCGGAGGAAGACATGGTTAGGAGGGGTACGCCGGAGGCTCAGAAGAGGTTGCGGGATGCACAAGGGTCTGTGGACCAGTTTCAGATGGACAGAGCACAGAAGAGGGGGGAGTTTCGGCAGTTGGCATTTCTTGAGGAAGGAGAGAAAGTAGGTCATATGCTTTCATTGGTGGCTTCCGCCCAGAGGAAAACTCCTTTTGTTCACTCCATTTATAATGGAAAGGGTGAGTTAACCTCAGACAACATGGCAATTTGTTCTGTTTTTATAGACTTTTATAAAGAGCTCTATTCCTCTGGGGTGGAGGCGGACAGTGAGGCACTTTTGAACTATTTGGGGGACATACGGTTGCCAAAGTTGTCAGACGCGGACAAAGATAGTCTGGAGGGCCCTCTGACATGTGAGGAGTTGAGTGTGGCTCTGGCCTCCATGGCTAATGACAAGGCACCGGGATCCGATGGGCTACCGATAGAAATATATAAACAAATGGAGGAATTGTTGGTGCCAAGACTTAAAGACGTTTTGGAAAGGTCAAGGGAGGGGGGGTGCTGCCCGCATCCATGAGAGAGGCAATCATTGTAGTGCTTCCTAAGGAAGACAAGGATCTAAGACTCCCAGAATCGTACAGGCCCATTTCTCTACTGTCGACGGACGTTAAGCTATTGGCAAGGGTGCTGGCGAGCCGCCTGGCTGGTGTCGTCGCCACTCTGATACATCCGGATCAATCTGGTTTTATGCCGGGCAGATCGACGGCAGTTAATTTGAGGAGACTATTTATGAATATGCAACTGCCGGGCGACGGCGCCGGACAGAGGGTCATTGCATCTTTGGATGCCCATAAGGCGTTCGACAGTGTGGAGTGGGAATATCTGTGGGCGGTGATGGAGAGGATGGGATTTGGGCCACAGTTTCTCTCGTGGGTGCGGCTGCTGTATACTCGGCCGCTCGCAAGAGTAAGGGTTAATGGTACGTTGTCTCGACCCATAGAACTTTGTAGGGGAACAAGACAGGGGTGCCCACTGTCCCCTCTTTTGTTTGCTATAGCAATAGAACCATTGGCAGTTGCACTTAGAGGAGCACGGGAGGTGGAGGGATTTAAATATGGACAGATTGAAGAAAAGGTCGCGCTCTATGCAGACGACATTCTGTTATTTTTGAAAAACCCGACAGACTCTCTGAGTGAGGCTATGAGACACATAAAAAGCTTCGGCTGTCGGTCTGGTCTACGGATAAACTGGCACAAATCCACTCTGTTTGCGTTAGATGCGGCAGCACCGACAGGGATTGAGACGGGAGGTCTTCGAGTGGTGGACAAGTTTAAATATTTGGGCATCTGGATATCTCAGCCAATTTCGGAATATCTCACCGAGAACCTGACCCCAATTTTGGGACTACTCACGGTGAAGGTGCGGGCTTGGAATAAGCTGCGCCTGTCAGTGGTGGGCCGTATTAACCTGATAAAGATGATCCTGATGCCCAAATTGCTATATGTGTTGCACAATGCACCTATTTGGATACCTCAGAGAAGGTTTAAGCAGATCAATTCTCTGTTCAGAAGTTTAATATGGGGGAAAAAACAGGCGCGCTTGCGGTTGGAGCTACTGCAGCGCCCCAAGGACGAAGGGGGATTAGCCCTTCCAAACCCGTACATTTATTACTTGGCAGCCCAGAGTCAACATGTGAGGGGGTGGGCGCAACCGGCCACTTGTCCATCCATTCAAAGGGTTCTGGAGAACTTGATGAAAAGGTGCCCTCTGGTGCGGAGTTTGGAAGACGGCTCAATGGGACTGGTGGGCAGACCTTATCCGACCATGTGTTTGCTACACAATTTGTGGGCAAAATTGAAGCAGGTACGAGGGGTGACGCTGTTGACTAAATACTCTCCGCTGTGGGACAATACGAATTTGCCTGAAATAAGAGTGATGGGCTGCTTGATGGAGTGGAGGACCAGAGGGATCACTCAGGTATCTCAGATATGGGATGGAAGGGGATTGAAACCATTCACTCAGCTGAAGGAGGAGTTTGGTCTTCGGGACACGGGGTTGTTCCAGTACGCACAAATGGTCCATGCCTTTGGGGCCCAGAATAAACGGAGGAAGATAGGTATACAACATGATATAGTTTTGGATTACGTGTGTGGTGGGGGATCCACGAGGGGGGTGATTTCCACTACCTATAGAGACCTTTTGCATACATTCTTGCTGCGGTATACACCTCGTGCAAGAGCGAGATGGGAGGCGGAGGTGGGTGACATGTCTGGGGATACCTGGTCTTCTGTACTGGAGTGGGTGCCTAATCTGTCTCTGAGTGAACCAGGCAGGTTGTCTCAGTTATATCTACTGCATAGGGTGTACAGGTCACCGGAGTTCCTGTTCAGAGTGAACCTGAGACCCACCTCAGAATGCCCGAGATGTCGATCAGAAGATGCAGGCATACTCCACATGATGTGGACATGCCCTCGATTATCTACATTCTGGTTGCTGGTGTTGACTAGAATTGAGGGGGCATACGGATGTGCCATTCCGAGGGGACCGGTAGTGTGCCTCCTGGGATATGTGGACGAACTCTATGTGGATGGCAGCAAGAAGCTAGCAATTGCACGGCTGTTATACATAGCTAGGAAACTTATTGCTAGACACTGGGTGAGGGAGGAGCCACCGACTAGAAGTGAATTTTTAGCGCAAGCTAGATTCATATCCAGATTGGAAAAAGGGATATACTTTAAAAGGGGGAAATCGGGGCTGTATGAAAAGATATGGTCTCCGTGGCTGGATTATGGTTCATAGTTGCAGTAAGGGGAATGGTCAGGATTGCTGGCCTAGAGCGCCGGTATACTGTACTTAATGTGGCTTTGCTGGATATAATTTTGTATATGATTAATGGCTTAGTGTCACGCTTGCTGTCTATGGGGGAGGGGGGGAATGGGGGGTGGGGTTGGGGATTTTGTGTCATATACCAAATGTGAAACTTGAGTATAACTTTTGGATGTCTGTTTAAATGACGTGTGTCTTTGTTTTATTATCAATAAAAATTATCTGATTAAAAAAAAAATATTGGTGAGTGTGTTTAAAGTTTGAGTACTTTTATATTAATAGTCTAATGCTTTTCTTATTAAGTGCTAATACACATACACACACAGCGCTATTCTGAGTGATCATCATTCAGAAAAACACCCTCCTTTGAGTTCAGTGGGGTTAAACACATGCAGTGTTTTTTGAAACATTCATAGTGAGTAAATCACTGCTTGCAGTATTTTTGATTGCTGCAGTAAACACAGCATTTATCGCTATTATTATTTATTTATATAGCGCCATTAGGTTCCATGGCGCTTTACATGAGGATAGGGGAGACAAGCACAATTACAATGACTCTAGACAATCAGGACATATAGGTACAGGAGGGGAGGGGACCGTGTCCACAAGGGCTCACAGTCACTATATACATAAAAAAGCTTCCATCGTTTTTAGTAGCGATTAACAAAACTAATTCAGATATAATGAAAACTTGGTAGAAAAATGCTGCCAAAACTGCGTTTATCCGCAGACAGAAAAAGCTGTGTGTGCGCTAGCCCTCATACTCACTTTATAGTAACACAGTTATATCTCAAATGTACTGTAAATCCTTATTTTTATTACCCATCTTCCTTACTTGATATTAACTGTATTTTTCTAACAGCAATGGCTGCTACTTCTCAAGGAGCAGCATCTTATAATATATGCTGTTGCAATCCTTTTGAAAAGCTGGACACACAACAAGAAAAAATCTTAGGCTGGTACAAGATTGGATGTTTCATATAAATCCATCAATCATTGAAGGCATGAAAATGTGTGACAGTGGTAGAAAGCAACTGGGTGTGGGGAAGGGGTTTGCGAGAGCTGGACTACGGCTTGCCATTTCGTACAGATTGTACTTCCACAGGTCCTTGATGGAGTGGTGCACGGCTTATCTCTTTCCTTTGTTGATTGCATAACAGTTGGTTGAGCTAGTGGGTTGCTGAAATCTTCCAAAAGTTGTTTCAACCAAATTACTTCTTGACTGGTATGAGCAGCAGACATATATTCTGCTTGTTTTCTGCTGGACCAAGAAATTAAAGTTTCTCCTAATATGAACAAGTAACTACTTGTTAATTTCCGATCACTTGAATCTCCGGCCCAATCTGCATCCACATAATCTCTGAGAGCCAGATCTCCTGATGCAGATATTTCAAAATGTAGCCTTTGAATTCCTTTAAGATATTCAAGAATTCTCTTAATTGCATTTCAGTCTGTTTGTAGGGGCTTGCTTACACGTCAACAGAGAATTCCGACTGTGCCTGTGATATCCAGATGAGTTGTGGCTGCTATGTACAGAAGTACCCCCACTGCTTGTCTGTAACTCTCATTGCTGAGTAGAAGATCTTCTTCCAACTTTAAATAGGACGGATCTATTGGTGTTGATGCACGTTTGGCTTCTGACATTCCAAACTGGTTTAGGACTGTGGAATTTTTAGAACTTTGGTAGAGCAGAAAACTCCCATTTCCTCTCTCTCTGGATTCCCAAATAATATGTCACATTTCCAAGATCCTTAGTCTCAAAATGCTGGTTGAGAATTTCACCTAGCTTTGCAATTTCTTTTTCAACTTGAAGGAGATATGATTAGATCATCTACATATAGGAGAACATAAATCCACTTATCCACTACATTTTTTGTATACAAACATGGATCAGCTTGCAATCTTTTAAAGCCTTCTTCGATCAAAACTTTCTTCATTTTATAATTCCATGCTCTTGCAAACTGTTTAAGACCATAGAGAGATTTTTGCATTTTACATACAAGGTGCTGGTTACCCTTATTAATATATCCCTCGGGTTGGCTTATATACAACTCTTCTTCAATGTCACCATGTAGACAGGTTGTTTTGTTTGTTTGTCAAAATGTCTCACTGTCATCTATTAAACTGCAGCTACAGATATTAAAGTTCTGAATGTGGTTTGCTTCGCAACTGGAGAAAATGTATCATCATAATCTTCACCATTCTTTTGCGAGTACCCTTTTGCAACCAATCCGGTGAACTTTACCTTCATAGTCATATTTGTTTTTGAAGACCCACTTACATCTGATAGCTCTTTTTCCTTGTGTTAGCTCGGTAAGCTTCCATGTCTGGAGTTGGTGAAGGGACTCCATCTCTTCATTAGCGGCATTTATACACTTCTGTTTTTCATGGACAGGCAGTTTTTGCATCTCTTGTGATGACTGTGGCTCTGGCTTAAGAAGTGTTCTGACCATATAAAAAAGGCGTTTAGCTGGGATACCTTAGTTTAGCCTTTCTGATCTCCTGACTGGAGGTTGACTTGGTTCTTCTGTCTTCCTTGGTGGCTTCAGAGCTTATCCAGACTTCAGTGTTTTCCTTTTCGGTGTCTGGATTTGGTGATTGCGATTCTTGTGCTTCTTATGTTGTAAAACTGTTGTAACTTCATGGAATTTGAGCGATACAGAGTTCTCATCGATCACTACATCTCTGCTGATTGTTACTGTGTTAGTCTCTGGGTGCAGGATTCTGTATTAATTTTGAGTTTTGTGACAGCCCACTAGCATTACTTGTTTTGCATGTGATTCCCACTTGAAACATTTTTCTTTGGGAACAAATACAAATGTTTTGCTTCCAAATATCCTGTAGTGCTTCAGGTTAGGCTTCTCACAGTTCCATAGCTCATATGGAGTTTTATTTGTGGCTTTACATGGCAGTCTATTTTGAAGATAGCAAGCTGTCATGATGGCTTCTCCCCAATACGTTGTAGGTAGATTTGCATCAAACAACATACTTCTTCCACTTTCACAGAGAGTGCAGTTCTTTCTCTCTGCAATGCCATTCTGCTCTGGGTTGTATGGAATGGTAGTCTAGAACACGATTCCATTCTTTTTCAAAGTGGTTTGCACCTTACCACTTGTATATTCAGTTCCATTATCTGCACTCAGGGCTTTTGGCATTCTTCTACATAAGTTAAACACTACAGTAAGATATTCTTCAAGAATCTGTGGAACTTCATCCTTACTGTAAAGCAGGTAGGTGGCTATATATCTGGAGTAGCCATCAATAAATGTGAGAAAATATCTCTTCTTGCTTGGAGTTTCAACACTCATTGGACTGCATACATGTTATGTATCAAATCCAGTGGCTCTGCAGATCTAGTGCTGCTTACTTTAGGAAAGGATTTTCTGGACATTTTCCCTTTAAGACAGCTAGTGCTCTTCATCATTTGGCTACACTGGTAATTTCAATTACATTTGCAAGTTGATCTAGCTTCCTTACTGCTTCTGTGTCTCTGTGCCCAAGATGTCTGTGCCATAAATGGATACAGCTTTTATTCAGATCTTGTCTAGCACTGTAACACATTCATTGCATTTTAGTTGGTAAAGTTCATCTTGGATTTTTCCTTCTTCAAGAGTGTGACCCTTCTTTGAGATGATGCAGCTGTTATATTTTAAAGTCACTACATTCCTGTCCTGAGAGCTTTTTTACTGACATAGGATTGGTTTCAAGGCTGGGGACATAGACAACATCCTTTATTGGGATCTTTCTGCTTTGTGCTAAGGAAACTGGACAGTGGAGGTAGCTGTCTCCTACTGTTTCTGAAGTCATATAGTGACAACTTGCAAAGATGACTACTTTTATAAACTTTCACATAGCGCTTTAGGGACAGAAAGGGATGGTTACAAATGGATTACTATGGTGCAGGGACAGGTTAAAACAGGCTGGGGGGTTGTTTGTAGAGGTCAGGTTCCCTTTAAACATCTTCCAACACCAATACTGAAGTGATAATAGAGGTCAGCACTGGAGCAAATGAATGACAGCCAATAAGTGTGCAGTGGGTGTGGCTGTATAGAGGCTGGGCGGGGCCAGTTCTGCCGGTGATGTCAGATACACAAACACAGGGAGCTGTCAAGTTTGGTTGAGTCGCAGGTAAACAAAGTGGGTGCAAGCAATAAAGTGGAGGAATAAAAGGTAGAAACAATAAACAAAATATATAGTGGCACTGTATATTACAGTATAGCACAGACTATCATAAAAATAAATTGGATTTTGGGGTCGGACAACATCTTTAAGTTTCTTGAGAATAAAGTCTAAATTCTCATAGCTTTCCTTCAGGAGCACAGAATGCCCTACAGGCACTGAAGCATACTTGCTGCCATTGTGCAGTAGCACAGCTGCCGGACTTTTTTTTGGATTAATATATAAAGAGTCTCCACTCCCATTGTACTCCGTGCTAAATTTTCTATTAACCCAAGAACATCACTGCAATACACTAGATCCCTGTCTTGAGAAAAGAATGAAAGGAATTCCTTTTCTCTGCTTCTGTACCATGAAAAACAGGTACCAGGAGCTAGCAAATTATTTTTCTTTAGTCTAAAGCCTAAAAGTTCTGCAGAATGTTTGGGAAGGTCCAAGTCGCTGACTAAATCATTGAATTCAAGCTGTGGCTCACTGGGACTAGCGAGAAAAACTTTGTCAGAATCCTGTTCATCATGTTCTGAATCTTCTAAATAAGGTGTATCTTCAATTTTCAATATTCCTGGACCAGGAGGCAGAGGGCGAATTTCTGATGGGAGGTCTAGGTATACAATTTCTTTTTTAATTTTAAGGTTGAATCCCCGTACCTTGCATGCACAAAAGTAGCAGTAATCACAATGATTTTGCAGTTCCCACCAGATCATAGACATGCCAAAATAAAAGCTCTCTTCCCTCCCTTTAAACCACTGTCATAGTTCTTCTACACAAACAGAGCACACTACATGTGGAACTCATGACTTGTTCTGATCACCTATTGAGTCCATGGTATACTGTATGTAAAGTGCCATGGAAACTAATGGCGCTACATAAATAATTAATAATAATAAATGGTATCAGTGTTTGTAAAAAAAAAGTGTATGCGATGGAATTTGATATTTTTACTGAATTCAGTTATCAAAAGTATATAGATATCACCTGTTACTTTTAAAACTATTTTATCCTTAACCTATACTGTATGTATTAGTAGTACATCTAAAAAACATAGGGTACTTATATAACCCTCTTGGTCAAAAGAGTGTAAAAGACATCCAACCGTGACAAGGTGTACCCAAGCAGGATAGTCTCCCCAATTATAGTAACTCACCTCTAGACTCAAAATAGATGAGAGCAATGAATGATCTAGACCTGACTGCATTCTGCAGGCAGAAACGAAAAAGTTGGCTAGTTTGGAAATCTGCATAGATTAGCATTTAGGATCAAATGAGTAATAGAAATATAGTCTGAGCAAAGGTATAGTTAGGATTTGAAACCCTTGTCCTGTAAAGCGAAATCTATAGAAAGAACCCAACTACCATGTGTTCCGTATAGTCACAATGTTTTCTTATATTATTAGTAGCTCTTGAATATATTTTTACCAAAGAAATACAGTTGAAACCAGAAGTTTACATACACAATATAAAAAGACACATATGCATGTTTTTCTCACTATCTGACATGAAATCAGAATAAACCTTTCCTGTTTTAGGTCAATTAGGATTACTATAATAATTTATACTTACCAAATGCAAGAATAATGAGAGAGAAAATGTTTTAAGGCATTTTATTACTTCCTGCAAAGTCACAAGTTTACATACACTAAAAGTACTATGCCTTTTTGCGACCGCCAATATGAGGATGTCATGTGTTTGAAACCTTATTGGCAACATCTGAATTAATTAGAGACACACCTTTTAATGTATTTTAATGCACACCTGAAACACACTGCTTCTTTGTGTGGCATCATGGTAAAGTCTAAAGAAATTAGCCAAGATATCAGAAAGAGAATTGTGGACTTGCACAACTCTGGTTCATCCTTGGGTGAAATTTCCAGATACTTGAAGGTGCCTTGTTCATTTGTACAAACAATTATTTGCAAGTACAAACAAGATGGGAATGTCCAGCCATCATACCGCTCAGGAAGGAGACAGGTTCTGTGTCCCAGAGAGGAACATGCTTTGGTCCGACATGTGCATATCAACCTAACAACAAAAGCAAAAGACCTTGTGATGATGATGGCGGAAGCTAGTAATATTTTGTCATTATCCACAGTGAAATGAGTACTGTCTCAACATGAGCTGAAAGGCCACTCTGCCAAGAAGAAGCCATTACTCCAAAATACAAAAAGAGCCAGATTATTTTTTGCAAATGTGCATAGGAAGAAAGACCTACATTTTTGGAGACATGTTCTGTGGTCTGACAAAACTAAAATTTAATTGTTTGGCCATAATGACCATTGGTATGTTTGGAGCAAAACGGGATAAGCTTGGAAGTCTAAGAACACCATCGCAACTGTGAAACACAGGGGTGGTATCATCATGTTGTGGGGTTGTTTTGCTGCAGAAGAAAATGGTGAACTTCACAAAATAGATGGCATCATGAGGAAAGAAGATTATGTGGCAATACTTCCAATTGGGCAATGGCCCAAAGCATACTTACAAACTGGTTACAAAGTGTCTCAAGGATAGCAAAGTAAATGTTTTGGAGTGGCCATCACAAAGCTGAAAAGGCAGGTGCGAGCAAGGTGACCTACAAACATGACTCATTTACACTAGTTCTGTCAGGAGGAATGGGCCCAAATTCCTAACAACTATTGTGAGAAGTAGATAGCACACGGATGGAATCTGAATGCTGTCTAATTTTTTCACAGACCCATAGACTTTCATAGCAAATTTAATCCAACTGTTGGATCAATACCAGACGTGCCCACAAGGTACAAAAACACGGATAACACTCGCACGTGTGAAAATGACATGAAAATGAGCCCTAACATTAACTCCTAATTTGTATCCAGCCTTAGGACACTTAATTGTTTCAAGCAATTTAAAAAAATGTAAATAAAAGCCAATTAATTGAACGCATATAAGAAAAGCTCAAGACCATATAGATAGTTCCATGTTGATTGAGATCTCTTTAGTTGCATACTTTCAAATGTTACATAATTTACAAAAAGTAATATTAAGTATTAGCATATATGTGTGTAATGCTAATGATACTTTTTCTATCTTTTGTAATATTTTAAAATATGCAACTAACATAGTATTAATAGTTAATAACGAGTATAAATGTAGTAGATTTAACTTTTACTTCTCTACTCTTTTTGTAGGGACCCAGATATTTCATCTGATGCCTCTCTCCTCTATAAAGTGACATTACTTGAAGTCAGAGACAAGCCCAGCCTGGTTGCCCTCACCACTGCTGACCGCATTACTCTTGGCAACCAGAAACGGGAGTGTGGAAATTTCCATTTTGAGCGTGAAGAATATCGAAGTGCCATGCACTCTTATAGCCAAGCATTGACTATCCTCACACCGAACACCGCAGGTGACTGAAACTAAGGCTACGTTCCCACAATGAGTTTTTGAAACTGCGTATATTCATTTTGCAAAAAACGCATTGTCTTACAGTTTCAGCACAGTGGATGGGAATTAGCCACAACATGTGAATTTCTCTTGCGAGTATCTAGAGTTTTAGGAATTTCTCTTGCGGATATCTAGAGTTCTATTAATTTCTCTTGCTGGTATCTAGAGTTCTATGAATTTCTCTTGCGGGTATCTAGAGTTTTAGGAATTTCTCTTGCGGGCATGTAGAGTTTTATGAATTTCTCTTGCGTGTACGTAGAGTTTTAGGAATTTCTCTTGTGGGTATCTAGAGTTTTAGGAATTTCTCTTGCGGGCATGTAGAGTTTTATGAATATCTCTTGCGGATACGTAGAGTTTTAGGAATTTCTCTTGTGGGTATCTAGAGGTTTATGAATTTCTCTTGTGGGTATCTAGAGGTTTATGAATTTCTCTTGCGGGTACGTAGAGTTTTAGGAATTTCTCTTGTGGGTATGTAGAGTTTTAGGAATTTCTCTTGCGGGTATGTAGAGTTTTAGGAATTTCTCTTGCGGGTATCTAGAGTTTTATGTGCACATTTTCCATATGGAATTTCATGAGATTTGGAAGGTTCACTTGTAAAAAACCCATATGTGTTTTTTGTGTTTTCTCTATGGAAACACACTGAAAACATATGTACTCGACACATCAAACACACAGCAGCTTTATTTAAACATGACCCACCAACAAGAGATAAAAACTTCAGCCTCAAAAATGCAATAAAAATGGATGTTATAAAAAAAGACTGAAAAACGCAATGAATAACGATGATGTCACAGCAACTGGATAAAGACTAACAATGATGCTAGTGACATAGATGACAGGACATTGTTACAAGGAAAATAAAGCACTCCTGAAGGTTGTTGGTGCTTGGATCGGGTCTAACCCATTTGTACAATATAAAAAATGAAGAAATCTGGCACTCAGAAATGGATAAGGTGAAAAGCCAATAATAAATTTATTATAATGGTCCAAACATAGTTTTGTAGGAAGTTTTCTCCTGAGCAACAATGCCACATACCCCCCCGTGCTATACCGCTTTAGGCTTCTTTCACACATACGTAGAAAACACACGTGTGAGAGAGCCCGTTTTTCATTTTTGTGGACCCTTGTGTCAGTGTGTCACACATGGTGGGTCATGAGAGTGCTGTCTGTGCGCTATCCATGTGACATCCGCACACAGACAGCATGTCATTATATAGTCACTTGTCTTCAGCGCTGCCTATTCCTCTCACTTTTGGGGTAATTGAGAGGAACAGGACATTGCTGGTGTCAGATGAGTATGAAATTCTTTCTTTTTCAGCTAAAAACTCCAGGCTCATGTTTGTGCACACGGATGACATCCGTGTTCAGGACGTTTTTGGCATGGACCTATTGACTTGAATGGGTCCATGGGTCCATGCTGCCGCCAAAAATGGACATGTTCCCGTGTGGAGCACATGGACACGCGTCTGCTCCACACAAAGACATGGTCTGTGCATGAAAACGAACGTGTGAGAGGGGCCATAGAGTACACTGTGTCTCCGTATGTCTGTGCCTCCTGCATATGGCTGCACGGACAGCACATGTGCTGGAGACACGGACATGTGAAATATGCCTAAATTTGTTTCTGGTGGCTGCACTCCAGCTGTATGTGTGAAAGAGGTCTGTTTTAGACCGAAATGTCACAAACGTCCATGAATGCCAGAATTCTTCATTATTTACTTAGGATATTAATTATGCCTCACTAATGTTTGCTAAACATACCCTGTTTCCTCGAAAATAGGGCGCCCCCCGAAAGTAAGGCATGGTTGGGGGCACCCTACCTCCTAATATAAGGCACCCCCTGATTATAAGGCGTATCTCCTCAGCATGCCACCGATCACAAGACCGGGGAATGCATCTGTGACTCGCTCCCTGCTGTCCAGTGCCCGCCACTCTGTATCGCTCTTCTGCCGCTGCAGTGCTCACAGCCCAGGAGCGCAGCCGTGAATCACAGCTCCGGAGCTCTGTGCCTGTCTCCACCCATGAGCCCTGCGCTAATCACAGCGCAGGAATCATGGGCCAGCTGACGTCAGTAGCCTCTGATTGTTCCTGGGCTGTGATTGGCCCAGGGCTCCTGCGCTGTGTTTGGCCCAGGGCTCCTGCGCTGTGATTGGCCCAGGGCTCCTGCGCTGTGATTGCTCAGGGCTCCTGCACTGTGCACCAGCAAAGCAGCACCGCAGAGGAAAGAAAGTAAAAAGAAAGAAGTACGGTAAGAAAGTGAAGGTGTGTGTGTGTGTGTGTGTGGTGTGTGTGTGTGTGTGTGTGGTGTGTGAGTGTGTGTGTGTGGTGTGTGTGTGTGTGTGTGGTGTGTGAGTGTGTGTGTGTGTGTGGTGTGTGTGTGTGTACACACATGGGAGGCTGCAGTGGGATACGGTAGTGGGATTCGGTACTGGGATAATGGGAGGCTGCTGCAGTGGGATACAGTACTGGGATGGGAGGCTGCTATTCTGTCAATTTTTTTTTGGGCTAATATAAGACCCCCCCCCCCCCCGAAAATAAGACATGGTGCACCTTTCAGAGCAAAAATTAATATAAGACAGTGTCTTATTTTCAGGGAAACACGGTAGTAATATTGCAGCTAACCTAGATATGACAGTGTAGAGCTAATGAACATATTGATTTCTCAGGGCACAGTGACAATTAGTGCAACAAAGGGGGAATAAAGGGCTATGGATGGAAATATGGTACAGTCCGCACTACAAAGAACTAACAATGTTTTATTCCCTTTTGCTGCAGTATGGCCATTGAGTACACGCAAATGTTAGGGTTTATGTGTCACTGTACCCTTAGCATCCCCTGTTCTCCTGTGTTCAATGTATTAGTTCACAGTATAAAATGCTTGCAGCGTCATTCTTTGATTGATGTATCTAAAGATGGGGAAACAAAAAGGCACAATAGGGTCTTATTGTTATATATTTTTTTAAAGAAATAATAGTGATTGTCACTGCTCACCTGAGCCGGTTGTGAGACTTACAACCAGTTTGTGCGCTTAGTACAGCTGTTGTTGGATCCACGTTCACAGTGGTAGAGATACATAAATCCAATGGACAGTGCCACACACCCCCTTGGTAAAGAACTTAAACAATAGTGCTACATGAAAAGGCTTACCTATCTAGAAAGGTATGGCGGATTATAAAAAATAACCTAGAATATTCAGGGGAGCAGAAGAAAGAGCAAAATCTGATACTTTTGATGTGGCGACAGGTCCTATATAAAGTAGGGGTGCATTATCCCATAGCCATTATGTATGAGGCTGTTATGGATCAAGTATATCTTACAGTCTACTGTATACAAACCGCAGCCTTAGTTTCTTCTACTGAAGGCTACTTTCATGTTCTATTTTTTGCCAAAGTATTTGCATAGAGACAATACCGATACTGTATTTTATGAGATGGCTAAATGAGTATATTATACTCGAAAAAAAATGAATTAAAGCAAAAATTCTTAATTACGGTATTCAGTGAAATACATTTTACAGCAACATTTATGTCCATTTTGGCACAGAATGAAATGATCGTGTGATATGTATGGGTATACAGATCAGATCGACTATTCTGTCTACAACACCTGATTCAGAATACAAGAAAAATATTGTTTATAGGAATTTCTATATTGTTATCTAGTCCAAGTATACTGTGCACCCAGATGTCCACGTCCCCTATAGGTGCCACTGCGATTTTTACATGCTGGTAAGTAGTCATCTCTCCAGGATAATGACTCACCATTACCTGTCTTACCTCAGACCCACTGAGCTCAGAAGAAGAAGAGGAGATTCGGGAGCATCGAATCAAATGTCTTAATAACCTGGCAGCCACCCAGATGAAGCTTCATCACTATGATGACGTCCTCAACTCCTGCAATGCGGTCCTAGAGATGGATATAGACAATGCAAAGGCACTTTATAGGAAAGGCAAGGTAATGTCATCTTAACCTTTCACATATGACTAAGACAAACCACACAAAGTCATGTTTGCGTTCTCCATAATTGGACTAATTCTGTATGAGCCTCAGGAAAGTACATTTCAATCTGTTTGCAGGAGTCCTAATTACAATAATTATCTGTGACTGTTAATGAACTTAGTTTTATAATGATGTAGTGTTACTAATGACTGTTACATTTCAGGCTTTATTTACCATGCAATGTGAGGAGATAGTGTAAAAGTTAAAGGGAATCTGTCAGCAGATTATTGCTATATAATAGACATAATATAGTTCAGGAAAGCCTGATTCCAGCAATGTATTACTTACTGGACTTCTTGGTGCAGTTTTGGTATATTCCTTAGCAGTGCTAAGATTTCTGTGATGTTGTAATAATCCCACCTAACCATGAGTGGCAGCTTCCTGTGTACACTATGAATAGTCAGCAAAAATTGCCCATCAGTGGGTTACACAGATGAGCCTGACTGGCATGGGAAATGTAGTCAGGCAATGATAATCTCCTGCAGATAAAACACTGATTGTATTAAATCTACAACACACTACTCCTTGTAATCAGACTCTTTTGCCCTATATTTCACTGCTTTCATATGAAAGGGGTTCTCCACCTTTGTGGACTTTTTTATTTCTTAAATTCATTTATTTGGGGCTAAATCATTTTCATAATTGGGTTTCATTAAAACTTTTGTACTGTTTGCCTCCTACAGCCTCATTGCTGGCAGCAGAATGAGTTAATGGGGTTTGCCACATGACCTGTTTTCACAGATGTGTTGGGGACATGATTTTTGTGGCACTTACTATTATATCGATCGGACAGGTTCTTCTCCGGCTCTTGTGTCACAATGGTCTCTCTTACTTGGGAGACTTGTGAATGGTTTTGGTCCTCTGACTCTTGTCTGTTTTGGGACTTCATATTAAACGTGCCTTTTTCCTTTGGCAGTTGAGGAGTTAATGTCAGTCTCTGCTGCCAGCAAGCTAGCCAGTTCTTGTCCAGGTGTGGCCATTCTCTGATTACTCTTTCCCCTTTATATAACCCATAGTCCCAGCTTGCTCTGCTGGTGATTGAACTCATTCTGGCCACACCTTTCTAAGGAGAGGGAAGCTCTCTGGAGAACCTGTCTGTTGCTAAGCCGTCTGCTGTCCAGGAGAAGTGGCAGCAGGCGTGAAGTTGTTTTTGTTGTTCCCTGTCTGTCTGTCGTTGCCTCCTGTCTCCTTTATTGTAGTTGATGGGACTAGCACCCCCGCTGGCTTTTCCCTCTTGAGGGCTAACATCAGGGCTAGCGAAGGGCCTAGGTATCATGCTCCGCGACGAATTGAAAGAACTCGTATAGGGACAGTAGGGAGATCAATGCACAGCCGCAGGTGAGTTCAGGAGGTCACCCTCCCCCGTTCCCTATAAGCAGGGCCCTCCACTATTTACCCCTCTGGTGTCTCCTCATCTGTTGTGTTGTGTAGTGTGCCGGACATTGTTGGCCCATGCACCACTGTCACGCACGGTAGTTGGATATCCCCCTTAGTCCAAGCGTGACATCTTGTTACTGCAGCTTTCCTCACAGAGTGCTCAGATCTCCAGTCCATAATATGGCTGCTGGTAGAGGAGTATGTGACCAGATATGTCCAATAAATGGAAGGGGTTCTCCACCTTTGAGTTCTTTAAAAGTGGAGAACCGCTTTAAATAGCAAAAACCTGCTGACAGATTCCCTTTAAGTAATACAAAATTAGATAACAAAATATGCTAAGTATTCATAAACTGAAGTAAATAATGGCTCACCATTGTAATGAATTATAATGATAATATAAGGAGCATTAAAAAATTCATAGGCTGGTTCCAGTACATGTGTCCGGAGGGTTCATACACTATCCCTATTTTCTTACATTGTACAAACAAATCTTTAAATTAACCTCATTGGGGAAGATAGTTACAGTTTCTATTGCTAAACAGAAGAAAATTAAGTAAATACAGGTGCATCTCAATCAATAGAATATCATCAAAAAGTTAATTAATTTCAGTAATTCAATACATAAAGTGAAATACATATATTATATAGAGTCATTACAAACAGAGTGATCTATTTCATGTATTTATTTCTGTGAATGTTGATTATAATTGCTTACAGCAAATGAACACCCAAAGATCACTATCTCAGAGAATTAAAGTAGGATGAAGGATCTGAGAGATAAATTATTACCTAAATAGGTATCAGAGGCTTCACCTTCTGTGGTTGTGAGAGTAACAACCACTATAAAAGCATATCATGGCTGCTGCAGTCCCCACCGTGGTACATATAAAGGAGGATGAAGGGTTAAAAACACACACTGCCGTATGCCACAAGACATCAAAGGGTGAATATAATATGGATGTATGAGTCCATGTGTTCAGGGCTCCCTGGCCCTTTCCTCAGGACAAATCAATGTCATATTGCCATGTTTCAGGACGTTTCAGGGAGCCTTGAAATGCGTTGATTAATGAATCAATCTTATATTCACCCTTTGTTAGGTTGTGGAATATGGCAGTGCGGTTTTTAACCCTTCATCCTCCCTACTTTAGTTTTCTGAGATAATGAATTTTGGGTTTTCATTGGCTGTAAGCTATAATCATCAACATTAACAGAAATAAACACTTGAAAAAGATCACTCTGTCTCTATATAATATATGCATTTCACTTTTTGCATTAAATTACTGAAAAAAATTAACTTTGTGATAATATTCTAATTCATTGATTGAGGTGCACCTGTAATGAGCTGCCGAATAAATTAATGAGACACAGAAAGGTCAGTCAATTAAATGCTAGGATTTTTATTTTTGTGGTATTGCAGATTTATATTTTCTTTGGACACAAAGTTGTATAGCATGGACAACTTTCACATCTGAATATTGATTTCCACTTATTTTTGTTTCTTATAAGGTTTTATCAGAAAGAGGTGACTATGAAGAAGCCATGTCTGTGCTCAAACAGGCTCTTAAGATGGAACCTACAACAAAGGTAAGGAGTTTAAATAAAAAGCTACTCAGAAAATGGAAGAAAAGTATAGCTGACTGCAAAAACAATAAGACATATACTATAAATTATAAGGATAGACAACTATACTCTGATACCTAGACTATCTCTATACATAATCGCCAGTTTAGCGCTTCCGGCCACTGTGCCGCTATGGAGCAAGGGCGCCTGCGCTAAACTGCCGATTATGCCTGCCTACCCCGGAAGCGCCGCCATATTGCGACACCCATGACGCTCCCCTCACCGCACACCCCCGCACGCTGCTGCCTCCACCACCGCTCTGATGCCGCCGCCGCCCTCTGTTTCCAGGCCCGCCGCCCCCCGCAGCCACGGTAAGCCATATTACACAAGGGCCCGCCACCCGCCGCAGCCCGGGGGAGCCCTATTACTGAAGGGGCTGCCGGCACCATCAGCGGCCCCCTTCATCACACAAGATGCCCGCCGCTGCGGAGGAGGACACAGGAGTCTGGAGGAGGAGGAGGAGGACACAGGAGTCTGGCCCTCAGAACCAGAACCTCCTGATACATCGTCTTCATAGGAAGGGTCTGGAGGAGGAGGACAGAGGAGTCTGCAGGAGGACAAAGGAGTCTGGAGAAGGAGGAGGACACAGGACCATGGAGGGAGAATGAGGTCACAGGAGCATGGAGGGAGGAAGAGGACAGAGGAGCATGGAGGGAGGAAGAGGACAGAGGAGTCTGGAGGGAGGAAGAGGTCAGAGGAGCATGGAGGGAGGAAGAGGTCAGAGGAGTCTGGAGGGAGGAGGAGGACAGAACAGTCTGGAGGGAGAAGGAGGACAGAGGAGTCTGGAGTGAGGAGGAGGACAGAGGAGTCTGGGCCTCAGAACCAGAACCTCCATCACACAAGATGCCCACCGCTGCGGCCCTCGCTCTCATGCCGCCGCCGCCACCGCCGCACTCTCATTCCAGCCTGCAAGCCCGCCGCCCTGCAGTCTGCTACCACCACCCCGCCTCCTCAACTAACCTTACAGGGCCAGCGGGGCTAACATCTGCAACACTGCCCCTGCCCCTGCTCACCCACACTCACCCTCCATAGCCGTCCCAACTCACCCACACTGCCCCGGCTCACTCCTCTTACCCCCCGTATCTCATCACTCCTTACCCCTCTCACCTCCCCCCCCCAACTGCCCACAATCACCCACACTGCCCCTGCTTACCCCCACCCCAATCACCCACACTGCCCCTGCTCATGCCCCCACTCACCCCACACTGCCGCTCTTTATCCCTTTCTCCTCCCCACACTCACGGCCCCAATGCCAAACAGCCCGCCCCCCACTTCATCTCACCCCACTCCCGATGCGTCAGCATCGGGCCTTTTTACTAGTAAAAGTATAATAGCTGCTGATGGTCCTTTATAGATCTAGTGTGTTGTCTCAATATAGGAGATAAAACTAAACATAATAAAAATATATACCACCGCGCTGCTTATAGGAGACAATAGTGACGGGGAGTATAGGACGACCCAACAAAAGACCCAGATGTGAAGATGACAGAGTAGGCACCTTGGGATAAATAAGAATAGAAATGTGTCTAATATGTCAGTGACTACTCTTCCTATGGACTAAAGTGAGAATAATCTTGTAGAATTGGTTAAATCCACTTGTCCTATTATTTGAGCATACAAAGCCAAGGTCCGCAGCTATGCGTTTCTGACGCTGGGTATAAGGCTTTACACATCCCAACCACAGTGAGGCGCTCTGAGCATACTCATCCGATCACGCACAGTGCGCCTCACTGAGGCCGGGATGTGTACACGCTGCCTCACTGAGCTGCGCAAGTGTGCAAGATTTCCAGGCGTTCGCAATGTCTCTTCTATCTTCACTTGTTTGCTTGTCGCTTAGACCAAATATTTATTTACGGTGTGTTTTATAGAGAGTAATTAGGGATAGCTACTATTTCTATGAGGACATTATCATAAGGTTATACCACCATTGTAATTTAGGGATAATTTCAGTAATTCCAAGCCCATCCTGTCTTTGTACCACTTTTTTTGTGCAGCTTTTGTACTTAATTATTATATTTCCTTTTTGTCTTTCTTGTGTTTATGGATGTACCTTTTCAGAGTGTTATTAAAAGTTAACTTTTACAAATTTATGGGTCAGAATATGTTATTCTTCATTCATTTTTCATATATTTTCAGCTTCTGTGACTGTTGTGAGTTTCGTGGCCATAACTTTGTCACCAAGGATTTTCCAGAGGTTTTCTAATGGGTTTAGATCAGGACTCTGGGCGGCCATTTCATTGTTTCAATGTTTTCTGTTTCATGGAACTGCTTTACTTATTTTGATGCGTGACAGGGGGCCTTATGAAACTTGCTGGCTGATTGCATGCTGAATGCAACTAAGGAACCAAATGTTGTTGAAGAAGGTTCTGATACACAATTGCATTCACTCTGCCATGTAGCTGTATGAGAGATCCAACCCCTGCAGTGGAAAACATTCCCCAAACCATGACACTTCCTCCACCATACTTTGGGTTCAGTCTTTCCCCACTTTGTTGACGAACATAATATTTCCCATCAGACCCATATAAATTAAACTTGCTTCATCATTAAAATAGACTGTGGACCACTTCTCCTCTGTCCACATAATTTGCTCCTCGACAAATGTGAATCTAGCCTTTTGATTCTTTCTGCTAATGAGAGGTTTGGTCAGTGCAAAAGGGGCTTTCAGGCCAAACGCTCCTAAATATTGTGACACTATATGACGAGACAGATCCTTACCCTGTTCAGTGCTGAACTGGTGAGCTATTCCAGCTGCAGTGTTTAAACGGTTACTCATGGAGATAGTCAACATTATCCTGTTCTCTCTTGCGTTTGTTTTTTAAGCGGGTGACCAACCTTCTTGGGAGACTTGAAAGAGTTTGTAATGTTGTAAAGATACAATAGTCTAGAAATCATAGATTTGAAATGAACAACTTCTGTAGCTATGGCTGATAGGGTGACCCCTTTGGCCTTCATCTGGACAACCTGCTGCCGGAGGGTTTCAGTCACTTTGGAACGGCACACCATTTTTGCAAAGTGAGTGCAAACTGGAAAGTTAACCTGCCAGTTAAATAGGGTTTGTTAGATATGGTAATTAGCACTAGGTGCCAGATCAGCACCAATAATTTACAGGTATCTGAAAATGTCTAATTTTTAATCAGTGTTCTTTTTCATTTATCTCATTTACATTTTTATTCTGTCCTTTAGAATATATTCAGTTTATAAAATAAACTTAAAATACTGCTATTTTACTCATGTTAGGAAATTTTCACATAGGACAACACAATGACCTTAACATTAAAGAAATTGTGTGTTGTTCTCTAATTTTGATTGGCAGTGTAGATCCTGACACCAAAAAAGAGGTGTAGTCTGCCTGTAGGGGTGTAAACACACTATCCTACTTACATGTGACCCTGAATGGCCTCTCCCTCTCTGGACGGGAGTGTGATGCTGCACAAAAACACAAGCAGCTGACGCTCCCGTCCAGAGAGGGTGAGGCCGTTCAGGGTCACTGATCCGAGACTCGCATGTAAGTAGGATAGTGAGCTTCCACAATAGGAAGCAATATGTTAGATACTTTTGAAACTAACCTGTAAAGAATTTCCCCAGGTATGAGGTAATATGAAGTAACAGGACTCAATTACAGCATAAGATAATTTTTTATTTTTCACATTGTGTCTTACTTCCAGTTTTGCAATCATATGATGAGATCGGCAGAACATGATTCCTACGTTATGACAGATTTCTTTTTATTGTCTTGACCAATCTTAGGGCTAAAGACATTATATCTTTTTTAGGCATCTACTTTTTTACTCCTTGAGATCTACCATAACGGGACATGCAGTTCTGACATCTGATGTCCTCCTCTGAGGAGTGCAGTAATCCCTACCTTGGCTTCACCCTTCTCTGAAACTTAGGACATCAGTGATTTGCACTGAAAGAAAATAAATCAAGGAAATAGTTAAAATGGCAACAGATGTTCTCTCATTCTCAGCCATTAGTTTTCCATTTCATTTGTGAAACCAGAGATCATTGGAAACATTACAATGTAATTTTGTTGTGGCTGTTAAGCTTGTTCAGGCGTAAATTATTATGGGATTATCAATTTACCCTTAATGGAAAATAATACAAAAAGGTTTTACTAAGAAATTCCACTGTGTTCACAAAGAATAACAAAGTTATTCAGTGAGATAACAAAAGTAAAGGTAACATTGACGTCATCATTATACGGAAGATTATACTATAGAGATCAACATGTCTGTATTGAGAATTGCTGCTAAATCACATGCTTATGGCGTTTGTATGCAAGTATTTTTATTTATCGTCATCCATCCGTGTATCTATCTACAGTCTTAGGAAAAGTTAAGTACACCCTCTTTAAATTCTCTGCTTTTTGTTTCAGAACATAAATATCTGGTCATTAGAAGGCCTTAGGCTGGCTTCACACTTGCAGATGGATCTGCAGCGTTTTGCAGATGCATCTGCAAGTGTGAGCATGCTGACCGCGGCCCCTATGTTTATAATAGGGCGCACGCGGTGTGAAAGCTCTCATTCACTCCTATATGTGTACTGTCAGCAGGCGTATGCCTGCTGACAGATCACACACTCCCGTCCGCACTGTGGACGCGAGATGTAGCGTCCATGCTGCGGGCGGGAGAGTGTGATCTGTAAGCAGGCATACGCCTGCTGACAGTACACATATAGGAGTGAATGAGAGCTTTCACACCGCGTGCGCCCTATTATAAACATAGGGGCCGCGGTCAGCATGCTCACACTTGCAGATGCATCTGCAAAACGCTGCAGATCCATCTGCAAGTGTGAAGGCAGCCTTAAAATGAGGTAAATAAAACCTCTGGTGTACAACACAAGAAAAATTATGCCCTGTCCCTTTGGCCTATAGAAAAATATTAATGCTATTAAAGGTTTGCAATAATTGGGGGCCCCGTTGGAGATTTCGCATTGGGGCTTATGAGCTTCAAGTTACGTCACTGCCTGTCACTCAATAAAAAAAGCTATTTAGCCCCCAATTCATCATTGGTGCTTTTTTCGTCATTCTCCTTTTTAACCCTATGGTATTAGTTGCACTTTTGCACCAAATTTATCAATTTTATGGCGCAAGTGGGTCATGAACTTGCCACAAACTCAAAAAAGGCTTTCTTACTGCTTTGAACCGTTTTTTTTTCCCTTACTTTTGGCACCAAAATTCACAAAAATTGCACCAAAATACTGGAATATTCGAAAACACACCAGGGAGAAACTGGAGTGAAGGCGCTCCAAGTTTTACAAATTTTTAAAATGTCACACTTGATAACTCTGCCAACAACATCTGCAATGGCTTGAAACCGCCCACAAAGCTAAAAAAATAACTAAAAAAGTGGCAAATACATATAAAATAGACTTTAAACAAGGCACAAATAGAATAATGAATAAATTAGGTGTGAACAATAAAAGCCATAAAACACACAAAACTAGACAAAAACAGGCGCAATGACAATGATGACTTGGGGCTTAGTCTATAAACCAATAGAACCCTATTCATCATAAAATAATTATAAATAGCAGAAAAAGAGCAATTTCAAGAATTTAAGGGACTGTTGTAAATTATGACGATCACACTAATGATGTGCAGATGAATGTTCTTTCAGAATAATTTCCCATTGTTAGGGTAAGTACCCACTATCAGGATTAGCAGGGTTTTGGATGCAGTGTATTTTCGTTGCGTTCCAAAATGCTGTGTTGTACAGTATGGGAAACTAGCTATTTTCCTCTTGGAGAGGAATCTGCCTGCCAGCATAAGGAGACAGATAAGCTGATAAGGAGACTTATAGCCATAATGCTCCTCTGGGAAATATGCAAATTGTCACTTCAGTGAGGAAGTGGACGAACTCTAGCGCCACCTTTAGGTAGCAATCCTCAAAGTCATAGTCGACTCTTTAACAAGCCTTTTAATGTGACTAAGGATTTGTGCCAGATTGGGGTTCTGATCTGGCACAAATCCTTGGTCATATTAAAAGGCTTGTTAAAGAGTCGACTATGACTTTGAGGATTGCTACCTAAAGGTGGCGCTAGAGTTCGTCCACTTCCTCACTGAAGTGACAATTTGCGTGTTGTACAGTATAAGCACAGTGGATGGATTTTTAGACATCCCGTGCCAACTCTGCTTCTTTTTCCGCATTGTGAACTGACCTGTTTGTGGCTTCCCGAGCTGCAGCATGTCAATATATTCTTGCAGAGACGCGAGTGTTCTGTCCGGGAGAACAGTGACAATCCGCTGCAGTCAGAATCCTGATCATGGGCACAGACATCCCGCTATCCCACAGAGAACATTAGCGTCTCTGCTAGAGAAGACTCACTGCATCTAGAACGCAGCATCTCCAGATTGTGGACATTTGCCCTAAATGACAAATGATAGTTCACTCATTTATTGTTATAAATTTGAGAATAGTGTTACATTACAGTGCACTTCATTCGGGGGCATTGCTATGGTCATGAAAATGAATATTCTTTTATGCAGATACTAAACTCCCTAGTCAACATCACATCCCTTTATGCAAACAGAAAATAAACTGTCTGAAGAGGGGGAAATGAACGATTGCAAGAATGATTTTTGTACAAGACCATTATAGTAATTGCAACTCGTAAGTGCAGTAAACGAGCACTGATTAGCAATATCATTGATTGACACTTGCTACAAGCAATTTGTCTGCCAATGTTAAAGGAGTGCTTGAGACAGGGAAATGGATTGCGAGATACATGTAAGCGCATT